>OZ023207.1:45904917-46093821 GCA_963995525.1 Escarpia spicata
GTGTTTGATTTCTTCTTCAGTTTGTATAGACGCAAGAAGTGAAATACGGCTTCAAAGACAACAACGAAAGGTGGTAGATCGGACAGTGGACAAGAACCACTGGCAACGAAGGAGGGAGATCGATAAATACGTTAGTAGTAAGGGGTCAAAGGCAGTGATGAGATATACTACCACACAGTAGGCTCTCTACAAGGGGGAATCTAGAAACAAAATGCCTCTTTTCAGAGCCAACCCTATTTTCACAAAAGAGAATAACGCTAAACGAATTCGGATAAGTATGTCTGTGTATTATTCAGTACAGATGTTGGTATATGCGCGAGCCACGCTGTCAACTCACTACTAGCGATCTTGTTCTCAAAGAACATATATCAATACAAGTCAGTGCAGTGCTCGCTATCTACATTGTTCGAGGAAAGTGAAGCGTTATGTTAGAACAGTACAGACACATAATAACCTCCCAGATAAGATGTACCAGTATCTATATAGTTTACCGTATCAAGGGTGAAGTGTACACATAGACATTAGAACGTTTTTATCCTTTTTCGTAACATAGTATTTAAATTCGTGCTTCTTCGGTAAAACCTTCGAAACCGACTTCTGTCGTAAAACAAATAACCTGGATGGGTAACCGAAAATGAACTCATAGATTCATACATAGATACATACATAGAGATATACCTAGATACATACACGTGGTACGAAACACACAACACTCACATGAACTCAGACCAACTAGATGGTGAAAGACTATTTGCGTGTTTTGTTAGACGCAGGTGTGAAGCTATCCGACGTGTCAGTCGAACAGTTGTGTAATATCAATACTTGGTTGCAAGACTCCGTTTCGAAACAGTGGCGATGGAACTTCTGGCGACAGCACAGATATGTTAACCACCACGAGACAAGAGACGAGACTAGGCCCGAGATATGTCACGAGACTTCGGATGACACATCACACGAGACTACGGATGTCACAGCACACAAGATTACGGATGACACATCACACGTTATGACACGAGACTATGACCGAGATGTGTCACGAGACTTCGGATGATACGAGACAAGAGACGAGACTATGACCGAGATGTGTCACGAGACTTCGGATGACACATCACACGAGAGTACCGACGAGACAAGAGCTGCCGCGAGACTACGGATGACACACCACACGAGACTATGACCGAGATATGTCACGAGACTTCGGATGACACATCACACGAGAGTACGGTTCGACGTGTTATCGCGTAAAATCCCTCCGTTTTCAGGAAAATAGACGTGTTATCGTGTAAAATCCCTCCGTTTTCAGGAAAATAGACGTGTTATCGCACCCCATCTCCTCCGTTTTCAGGAAAATAGACGTGTTATCGCGTCAAATCCCTCCGTTTTCAGGAAAATAGACGTGTTATCGCGTGGGATTTGCTTCAACACTCACTCACTCACTCACCCTTCGTGTCTGTTCACTCACTCACTCACTCACGCACTCACTCACGCCGACCCATCGTCGTTTTCTAACATTTTATCTTTTCAATATGTTCCCGTGGTAACATTTTCGTAACTTTCTGACAATTCGACTGGTTATCGCGTGACATCTCACCTCTTTCTGACAACTCGACGGGTTATCGCGTACAGCTCACCTCTTTCTGACAATTCGACGTGTTATTGAAACACTTCCGACGTAGCGTCCCTAGTATAGGCTGCCGTAGCAAACGAATTTGAAAACTGCTATGAGCGAAACACTAAACTATATACACTAGTTTTCGGCGTCATCTCATTTGCATATCCAATCAGACCGAACGCACATCACGTGACTTCCCTTAACACAAAAACTGTGCACGTCCATGAGAGAGGCGACATTCGACGCCACATGTTATGTCTGTGTGTAGTTCACTACAGACGTTAGCTGGTAATGTCTGTGTGTAGTTCAGTAGAGACGCTAGCCAGTGATGTATCTGTGTAGTTCAGCACGGAGACTTTAGCCTGTTATATATATATATATGTGTAACAAACTTGCAGGATTCTGTGACAAACGAAACACCAAACACTTAGATCAGCGTGTGACAAGAATCAAAGTTGTCGGATAAAGAAAACACCAAACACTTATTAGGTTTCGGCGTCATCTCATTTGCATAATCAATCAGACCGAACGTGCATCACGTGACTTCCCTTAACACAAATACTGTGCACGTCCATGAGAGAGGCGACATTCTGAATTGCCTGAAAGCGGTGAGATGTCCCGTGATAACACGTCTATTTTCCTGAAAACGGAGGGATTTGACGCGATAACACGTCTATTTGCTTTGCGTTGCTTCGTTTTGAAGCAAATCTCACGCGATAACACGCCTATTTTCCTGAAAAAGGAAGGATTTGATGCGATAACACGTCTATTTTCCTGAAAAGGAAAGGAATTGATGCGATAACACGTCTATTTTCCTGAAAAGGAAAGGAATTGACGCGATAACCCGTCTATTTTCCTGAAAAAAGGAGGGCTTTGACGCGATAACACGTCTATTCTGATGTCCCATCCGTAGTCTCGTGACACATCTCGGCCGGATAGCTTCACACCTGCGTCTAACAAAACACTCAAACAGTCTTTCACCGTCTAGTTGGTTTGAGTTCATGTGCGTGTTATGTGTTTCGTACCACGTGTATGTATCTATGAGTTCATTTTCGGTTAACCGTGCCAGGTTATTTGTTTTACGACCGAAGCTAATTTGACAGGTTTTAACGAAGAAGCACGAATTTAAATACTATAGTCCGAAAAAAGATAAAAACGTTCTAATGGACATTTGTACACTTGGCCCTTAATACGGTAAACTATATAAATACTGGTACATCTTATCTGGGAGGTTATTGTGTGTCTGTACTGTTCTAACATAACGCTTCACTATCATGACGCTTCATTTTCCTCGAACAATATAGATAGCGAGCACTGCGCCGTCTTTTATTGCTATATTATTTTTAATATCAAGACGATCGAATCGTCATTGTGCATCGCACATAGCGTGTTTATTTAAATAGATGAGGCTTGAACAGGGAATACCCCTTCAAAACAGTTTACAAACAGGATACCCACTGTGACCGTTGGTAAGTACAATGATATTCTGACAAATACTGTTACACGACAAACAGTTTGACCAAAATATTACACAGATAGCTGGTAGTTTGAATGTTTTAGCTGATAAGTTCGTATAATTTACTATGCCTTAACACGGGACAAATACACGGATGCTTTTTCAGCACAGAACCTTTTTATACCGGTTTATACCGGTTAACAGGGACATTTTTCACTCGCTATAGCATGTCAGTGTTTTTGAGTTGTATATCAGTGTTTGTAATGTGTTTGTCGGTGGTTATGAGCTGTTTGTCAGTGTTTGTAAGTTGTTTGTCAGTGGTTATGAACCGTAGGTCAGATAGCCTTTAGCCCCTATGCGTGTATGCTTTACCAGGTTTGGATCTATGATTTTGGCCCTATGTAAATGTTTAGGTTAGGAGAGCCCTACACCTAATCAAATGGTCCACAACCTATGGGACATAAGAATATGTACTATTGCGCATGCGCGATTACTTATTTAATTGACGTCACATGAAGGGATTACATTACATACGCGCAAGTTCAATACAAGGTCTAACCAAAGTACTATCTGCTTGAACAACTCACCTCGCGTACAAAATTACAAAATTACTGCGCATAGCAGTTTGATGACGTCACTGATCATGACGTCACTGCATCATGACGTCACATGAAGGGATTACATTATATACGCGCAAGATCAATACAAAGTCTAACCAAAGCACTACCTGATTGATCAACTCACCTCGCGTACAAAATTACAGCGCGTGCCATGACGTCATACAGGGTGCGCGTGCTTGCGACAAACAAACGTGTCCAGATACGTCTCGAGTACGGGTTTTTTGTAACAGACACCAAAGGGCTAATTCCAAAATGGTCACTCTTTTCGAAAAACGAGGCTATAGGCTCTGATATAACATAGTCCTACATGTAATCTACATTTCGTATACATTACTTCAGACAAAACGGTCTCCGCTGAATTTATAATCCTTTTGTTATACATTACGCCTTATTATAACACCACATTTTCGACATGTCATAGTCAAACAAATAAAGGCTCGGTCCCTTGGCGGAGCCTGGACCTACGGGTCAAGTAATCTCGTGTGTGACGTATTCAAATGCTGTTCGGTATATGTTATTTTATTCAAAGTGTTCGTATACCTTTACGATAAAAATGTCCTATGCTTTAACATGGGGTGAAAATTCCCTATGCTTTAACATGGGATAAAATTCGAAAAGTGGTCGCATACCTTTGCAATAAAATGGCCTATGCTTTAACATGGGTAAAAATTCCCTATGGTTTAACATGGGATAACAATTCCAAAAAGTGGTCGGATACCTTTGCGATAATAGAGCCTATGCTTTAACATGGGATAAAAATGGCCTATGGTTTAACATGGGATAAAAACGGCCTATCCTTTAACATGGGGTCGGAACTACTTTTCCAAGCACATTGGCATAACTAACCACGCCCACAATGCCTAGCTCGCTCGTGATTGGTCAATTGCACTCCCTCCGAGACGCTCCAAAGACCTCATTTGCATAATTGGCGGGAAAGGGTTTGGAGCGTCTTGGAGGAAAAGTCCTATCTCTTAACATGGGTTTCCTCCGGAACAACTCAAGTTGCCTACGCTACACCACCTCTATTACTACTCATGTGGCCGCCAGATTTTCGGCGGTGTGAGACCATGAGCAAAGTCAATTAAAACGTACGTTTGATTGACTTGATAGTGACACCTACCCTTTAAATACACAATTATGATTTCTAATCGTTTCACAAATCTTGCTCACACCCGCTAACGGTCATCTGCGTATCGGATTGATTTATCTATGCCGATCGCATACCACGCCACCCTCGGCCCGAGGGCGGATCTGAGCGGCTGGGAAGCGGCACCCGTCGGCACACGACAGCCGCCTGCCAGCCGCTGTTGATCCAGTGACAAATCCGTTAATCATTTATCAGCAGTCGGGCCTCCCTCTGCTGGAGCACTGAGATAGTGACATTTGGGGTCAATACAGAGTTGGTTTTCCCATTGCGACAATGTTAACGTTTTGCTTGATTATAAGAAAATGTGACCTGTAAAATGTCTTAAACTTCTCACCTGCTATTATCATCATCTCATTGACATGCTGATAGATTTTAACAAAAATTGCTACTTCTCGCTTTCGTAAAATGCATGTATGTGAGACACCCGTTAATATTTACAAATGCCGGTAAGCATTACTCCACAAACAGGTCACCCAGGCAAATTGCTGCCAAATACCCTCCGCTTACTCAAATCATCTAGAAATCCACCATTTTACAGTTGACACCTGATACAATCACACATGAAAATATGCATACGCAAATGCACATATATCGTATATTGCACGCATGACATAATTGTTTTCATCAAATACATTATTTGGAGATTTTACATCATATAACATTAGAGGGACCTACTCCGATTATGAAAGTCACATCTAGATTAAATAGACTATATGCGATGCCCATATTGCTACTATGTAATGTCAAGCTGCATTTATTTAGCCTCGAAATGTAAATATGTGATATTGGAATAATTGTTAATAGTTGCTACATCAAATATAATTAAAACATTTGGAGATTAAAGGGAATAAAAACAAGGCATTAGCTAAAATCCGTTTTCCATGTGTACACAAAGATTAACATTGTATGTAACAATTGACAACATTTAAAAAATACAGAAAAATACGTGTGTAGACAAAATTCTATTTTAAACCCGTCTGTGTAGAGATTCCCGCAGAAAGTTGAAATTTAATGAGCTAGGCGATCACGTGGTATCGTGACGTCAAAGATGACTCTCGGCTTTGTTGACATCTATGCATCGCCATTGTTGTTCTCTCCATTCTCTTGTAACATCATGGCTAGTGGGAGTTTCCCAGAGTTTCAAGTGAAATCATACGATTTTGAGCCACTAGCGGGAACGGTTACAGCGGATGATTCGTCTGATTCCGCTCTTTCCGAGCATTTCAGCGACGGTAGCGAAGAAGATGATGCGGAGTCGGACAGTCACAATGTGAATGTTCGCTCAGGCAACACCGACTGGTAAGCTGCAACTTCATTATAATGACACATATGGTGTGAAAACTTCGACAACAACACTGATATCGTTTTAGTACGACGTTATATTATAAAATGCGGTGTCAAAGCTGTACAGAGAGTTAGCTAGAGGTTGTAGCTAAGTAGGTCATCGGACGAAGTAATTGTAAACAGACTTGTCAATGTCAAAGACAAACTTCACAAAGTTACGAACCGTCGAACGTCGTAAGCATGGTTGTCTGGTTTATGCGGATCGAGTTTAGGACGTTATAGCTACTTACGATATCACCCCTCTGGAGAAAACCCACACTTTTAGATAGGACAGTTGTTCGCGAGATGATCATAATATGATTGTCATTTATGTGGAACAATGATTTGTATTACTCTGAGTCTGACACACAACAGTATAGCTACTATATAATCAAAATAAACTAAAATAAACATTAAAACAACATGCAGAACAATTGAATAATTATGGTAATGGGTTATAGCCTGAAGGGTTATGTCCTAGACCTAGGGGTTTAGTGTAACCCTAGGGTCTTATATGTGAGATGTTACCAGTGGGTATGTATGTGCCCTACGACTATGTCCATAAAAATCATAAGGACATAGCATTTTTAATCACAGTTTTGTGTGACATATTTATTACAAATTCATCAAGCAAGTTTTAGAACACAATTTTACTGGGTTAAATCATTACAAATTCATCAAGCAAGTTTCATAACACAGTGTTACTGGGATGAATCATTCCAAATGTAGGTAACTGTGTAGACCTGGTAACAACCAGACAGCAGCACACAATGTGAATCACCACACAGTGCACAGACAATGGTTATAAGCCAAACAACACCCATGGGAATATTTCCCCTGCAGGCAGATGAGAATATGGCTTCTGCAAATACCTGCCCATTGATAAACAAGTTATCTAGTCCATTTTGTTGATTACTTTACCTATGACATGCTAATAAATAGCTTAGCTTCACATCTACAGACCAATTATCTTTACAGGGCAACTTCCCATCCCTTTAGGTGATAATTGTAAACATCTTGTCCACCACATAAGCTTACCTCCCAATTAGGGAGATTAACCCCAGCATATAAACCTTCATCAACTGTCATTAATTGCAATTGACATAAGACAGGGTTCGCACAATCTTGAAAAGACCTTGAATTTGAAAGTCTCATGAAAAAGCCTTAAATTTTAAAAAAGGCCTTGAAAATTGATCAAATGTCCTGAAAAGCCCTTTAATTTTGCCTCAATAAATTTTCCCAAAGCTGGAATCGGAATTACATCAATGTTTATATTTAAAATGTTTTGAAATTCAAAATGCAAGACATGAAAATGAATGAAACATGGAAGTCAATCTTTCGCCTTATATATATATATATATATTTATTACAAATTCGGAGTTTCTTCCCGTAACACACTTGGCTATTTCTGTTTTGCTATAATCTCACTAGGTTGACTGTCGGCTCGCCACTTGCTATTGACCGCCATTTTCATTGACACATTTCGCCAGTTCGATGTGTATTGTGTTTGACTAGGCATGCATGCAGTTGACAAATAATGGGAAAGAGCTTATTCAATTTGAAGTAGTTGACCCAGTAGGGGTGGGCGAGAGAATGGAAAGACGATCCTCACAAAGCGAACTGTTTTGCGTGTCGGAAGACCATTGATTTGGGAAAGATGGTAGAAAATGCATTGAAATTGCACATGAAGAGCTGGAAACACAAATCAAACAATTAAATGTTGGGTTTATCGAGCATGCATCTCTTCATCACTACAAGTACATCGACGAGTAACAAATTAAAAATTGATCCTAAAAGCAAAACATTGGCAAGTGATGCATCAGCAGATTTGACAACACCATGCGATATGGCAGTGCCTGTTGATATAATATATGTATATATACACACACATATATATATATATATATATAATAGTGAATATGATATCGTTTTTGGCCTTCAAAATTGAATTTCTGACACTTGAAATGGTCCTAAAAGGCCTTAAAATTTGTTTGCTGAAAATATGTATGAACCCTGTAAGAGTCAACAGTAGAACACAGGCTTATATGCATCAACTCCAAAATTCCTTTACTACTTCATGAGTATTTTGGTTGTTTATTTGATGCGTATATCTATGTACCTGTTATCATAAATATATGTTTATAAGTTGCTGTAAACTGATGTGGGTAGTGCCAGTAACCCAACATATAATAAAAAAAATCATTTTTTAAAAAGCAAACATAATATTGCGTATGGCCACATTAGACTTGAACATTGTGTTATTTAAAAAAAAAAGCAACTGTTATTCTGGAGTTATGTCTTGTTACAGGTGTTCATGCGGCAACTGTCGGATTATGCCGACAGAATATGAAAGCATATCTTGTCAAGAAATCTGTGCAGTTGCCAATAAAACTGGCAATGCACAGATTAAATGCATCACAGAACATGATGGGTTTGCCCCAAATTTCCTCAACCACCATGTTGTGGAGTTGGCAGTGTTTGAGTTTAACGGTACTGATGGCCCACTTGACGACAACGATGAAATACACAAGTATCACGATAAGGTATAAAGCCAGAAAAAAAAATGTGGTGTAATTCAATTCAACCTTTCCCTCGTACATCTGTACTTAGGTTATACATGATAAAAATGCCAGAACTAAAATGGAAATTGGCCAATTAAAAATATACTGTCCTTGAAATTTTTAAAACCTTAAAAGTATCCACTACACAGTGTATCCTGAAACATGGTGATTACATCACTGATGTAATCGATGATGATTAATGTTATCATGTACATCAGTACAAATCAATAGGTAATCTAATGCCATTGTTTTACAGCATCTACAGACATGTTGCGTATCGACGATTTGTCATGTGGATATGGCATCGCCTAGGACGCTACAACCGGAAGATTCTGCCATCGTGTGTTGTCAATGCAATTCGCACTGCATTTCCATCTGCAATCTACGTCGGATTTCGGTATGCACGGCCATGAATGGGGACTACTGGTATCGGGAACGATGTCTGTCTATCAGGACTTGCTTTGGGACATGCTGGTAGGATGCTGTTAGTGGGGGTGGTGCTACGATGCCAGTGTGTGCAGCGGCTTCTAGTGCCTTGCTGTAGCTGGGGAACTCCAGGCGACGTTTCTTGACAGCGTCCATAAGCTTTATGACGTACTCTGTAATAAATACAATGCTATTATTATACCATATGACTGCGATTTCACTCAGTTGTTTCACCCTGACAGCAAACGAATAATTATCCCCAATTAATGTTCATCTGTAATCATAAATATATATTCACAGCGTGCATGATTAATGGAAGGTGCATTTGTTTACCTGACCAAAATAAATTGCAATCCTTTGATACCTCAAACTGCACACATCATTGAAAATCTAAAAACATCCAACAACACCCCTTTATTTATGCTCCAAAAAACACCAACCTCCCTTTCATTATCTATTCAAACAGTTCACACACATCATGCACCCCGCACCTACAAGCCTGAAATATACATCTGTTGAAATTTACATGGTCTTATTTTATTTAAAAAATATAGTGCAGGTCCAACGTAATCATACCTTAAAACATCCAATTGCACAAGGGAAGCTGTGAACTCACCATAAATAACCTTCTCCTTGACAGGCTTCACGACTGCTTCTTGTCCCTTCTTCGACTTTGGGTAAACCACCTTCCACTGCAATTTCCCTTCTGCCTGGGTTCTGGCCTGTGGGCGGTCCGCATTCTCATTGTAGTGCAGAATGGCCAGACATATCCTATATAGCATCATATGTAAACCAGTGAGCAGTCTAGTGATTGAACAATAATGAAGGTGTACAAGATGTCACCTACTGTGTATTGCCATTAATATAAATACATTTGTAAATTGTAATTTCAAGACAATTTCATTACAAAAACCTAAAATATGGAAGGCCATTATAACTAGAAATAGCCAGCTTACACCTGCACATGGAGCAACAAACCAAGAACATTCGAAATTCGTTTCATGTAACATATATAAGCACAACATCTAAACTAAAAACAAGTAAATACTACAATGTTTTCTCCAATACTTCACCAATTGCTACATCATAGACCAATGGTTCAATGAGCATAGAAAGGGGCAAATGAACATCGTTGAGGAATTATTTTTATCATGCTCCAAATTTAGCATATCAAAGTGGGTGTTTATATATACTAATTTTCCATAATTTTGAGCTATATGTTGACATAACACTGAAATGTTATTTGTGTGATTCAAATATGCTGTGTTTGAGGATAGCATTATAATGCATAGTGAGTGTCACCTGCACTGTGAGACTACGACACAGAGTGGTAGTGATCAATGAACCCACCTCACTGTCATGCCTGCATACCAGAAGTGGGTAGACTTTGGCAGGAAGTGGTTCATAACGTTGTGAAACACCTCCAGTGCATACGTCTGGTACACTGGCGAGAGGTGCCGCACATCCTTTGTCAGAAGTCCAGCATTGACAATTTTGTCAAGTACCTTGTGTGCCTTGGAGCCTGCAACACACACACTTACATATATATGTATATATATATATATATATATACCTGTATATCAATACACAGGCAGACACACACACAGAGACACAACAATACTAGACCTAAAAAAGCACACTATTTTACTTAACTGCCTGCATAATGTTACTAAAAATAGAGCAGGCAGCATTGTATCAAAGTAATGAAATTGCTGTAACAAATTAGACTGCACTGTCAACCATCATAAAGCAATCATTGTACTCACCCTTTGTGATCCACTGTCGTTCCTCGAGCTGTCCATGTTCACATCTTGGGAACTTGTCACTGTGTCCCTCATGGATGTTAGTGATATGATTTACGAGAGACATCCACTTGGCACCCTTGAGGTCGCTGTCATCGCCACTTGATGTCGCAGCCCAGTACATATGATTACATATGCTTTTGATCCATGGGCGAATCACTCTGCAATCCGCCTTTTTCGCAGCTTTTTCAAGCTTCTTTCCAACACCTGGAAACAGCTACTGATATATCATCAACTACAAATATGTTGACAACATATGTTATGAATACTTCAGCATGTATTAAATAAACACATTTGTAAGTTACAACTGAAGACTGAAATGGTTGTATCAATCAGCTATGTATTTATGAAATATATTTTCATACAGGCAGCTTACATATATATATATATATATATATATATATATATATATATATATATATATATATAGAGAGAGAGAGAGATAGAGAGAGAGAGAGAGAGAGAGAGAGAGAGAGAGAGAGAGAGAGAGAGAGAGAGAGAGAGAGAGAGAGAGAGAGAGAGAGAGAGAGAGAGAGAGAGAGAGAGAGAGAGAGAGAGAGAGAGAGAGAGAGAGAGAGAGAGAGAGAGAGAGAGAGAGAGAGAGAGAGAGAGAGAGAGAGAGAGAGAGAGAGAGAGAGAGAGAGAGAGAGAGAGAGAGAGAGAGAGAGAGAGAGAGAGAGAGAGAGAGAGAGAGAGAGAGAGAGAGAGAGAGAGAGAGAGAGAGAGAGAGAGAGAGAGAGAGAGAGAGAGACATACAAACATTGAACCTTCATCCACTAATAGTGAACCAGTGTATTTCTTTCTATGTATATAATTGGGGCATTGTCCCCTAACCATTATTTTAATTTGCCATATAATGATCATTCTATCAGCAAGCAGATACTGGTTCGATATACTCAATTACAACAATTGGAACAGTCATACTTTTACTCATAGATTGTCACGTATATGTTTTTGTATGCATGCACATGTACTCTCCGCCTGTCTGCTAGCAATCTAATTAGACTATCTTTGCCTGAAAAGCGTTGGATATACAATGAACTTAATAAACAGTTGCAGTAGAAACCAATTTGCACTGTTTCATGCAATTGACCTACTTTTGGCGACATGCCATACATCAAACTGATGTTGTATAGTAGGCTGCTGTTCTCGCATGTACTTCTTTATCTGGACATGTCGGTCGGTGACAAACCTGTTTGGTTTGCATCCACGGGACTGGAGAAATGCAAGCGCTCGTTTCAGGCCTTCCAGTTCCATATGCACAGAACTGCTGACCTCGTTGCTCTGAAAAAAAATTATTAAAAAGAAATAACTACAGTTACACTTTCTGAAAGTTACAATTCTTGGGACTGTCACTCCAGGATTGGTCTGCAAGCACAACAGGCGCTGCCCACCAACCACTGACTATCCAGGCCCAGAACCTATTGTCTATAATTACCCATCAGGTTACTACTGTACCAATGGCCATTTTATTGTGTACGGTTACCCCTGCCTGAATGACAAGCACACACAGTAGTTCTCTAATTAGTAATACAGACCCGTTATCCAAAATTTGTTATTTGTAAATACTTAATGAAAATTAATTGGCAATTAATTAAATTAGTATAAGTGAACATTAATTAATAATTTAATACATGGAATTAACCCATAATGATATATATATATATAAACACATATATATATATATATATATTTATTTATGTGCTGTACATTGTATAAAACGCATGTTTAATGCGTACAGTGTATTATATGCTAGGATGTTCATAAGAATTATTGCTATACAAATGCAGTATTATATTGCAATAAACAAATGTAATTATATATTATAATTATGAAGGAGTTGTAATTTTAAATACCTGCACAAGCTGCACATCAATCACCCTCTGTCGCTGCAGGTCCATCACTGTATAACTGCCATACTTGGCAGAGAATCCTGGTGAGTCGCACCTGCCGTCACCTCCGACTACTAGATTCTGGCCAGCAATACCAGACAGCATGGCAGTTTGTTGGCTTTGCCATGTCTCCACAACTGCAGGCACCAGGTAGCATTTTTGCAGTTTGTTGTATGTGTGCTGTGAGAACAGTGGCAATGCAAGGTGCTTTGAGAGGGTTATGACCTGAGACACACTGCTTCCACTGAACAAGATGGCTGCAGCACACCTTAGATTGCCCCATGGCATTGTCCCATGTGTGGGCTGGCTCTCCCACTGCATCTTGTGGCCTTGCAGACATCTCGCATTCACCACCACCATTGAGCCGAGAAACTGCTGCACTACGACATTGGTTTGGCCACTGCAGTTTCGGCAACGTGCGAAAAGATGACGGAGTGAAGACTCTGCCACCAAGAAGTACATCTCCTTGGAAGGGCAGCAATCTTTCCTCAAGGGAGTCGTGGTTGTAACACCCTCCTCTGTGTCAGTGTACTGGTCGACATGGTCATCGCTGTAACTGTTGCTGCTGTCACGACTAGTCGACTCATTGTCAGAGCAAACATACTCTGGATCTGCAGCAGATGTCACTTCCTCCCCGTTTGAGTCACTCGAGTCACTAATCGGACCAGTCAACAAACTGCACTGCACACTCATTGACCTCACTGCTGATGTCACCTGCACAGCAACCTGCTCTGATGCACAGACTGCTTGCACTCTTCTCGTGCGAGTTGATGGCCTGATGTCAACCTGAAAGCATTTGCTGCTCCTTTTTGGAGTGAAAGCTGTGACTGACTCAGGTGTGGAATCCTCTGTATCACAGGAATCCGTACGAGAGCTGTCATATTCACTTTCTGTATCTTCAGATGACCCAGTCTTGGTCGACGGTGGACTATCTCGAGCTGCTGCCAGAATGTCAGCAACTAACTAAAATAAAAAATTAGCCTTATAGAATTTGCAAAAAAATAAATTGTAGATTTCTAACAAAATGCAAACAAAATCCTGTCTTTTACCATCTTGTCAGAAAGGAGTACATTCATTTGTCTAGTCATTTGCCCAGCTTCCAAGTGTGAAAAGACTATTTGCCTAGTTGTGAGAAATACAAAATAATAAATTAATTTCAAGTTGCAAGGTATGTATTGTTTATTCTATGATAAAAACATCGTAAATAATTGATATCACGCTACAGAATCTACACAGAGACATAGTTACTTTTGTTATGTTACACTTTTATGCAGACAATTACCTGGAAATGTGACAATATATTACTTGTGAACATTTTATTTTGGGTTATAACTAATCATCTACTAAATATACAATAGATAGGTTTGCAACTTGCATTGCATTTATTGTTATTGTTTCACAACAAATGACCATTTTCACACTTGGTAGCTGGGCAACAACCCACATCCAAATGTGAACATATTTATTATTTGATAAATTTACTTGATTTTTTTAATAACATTATTAAGTTAAAAATCAAATAAATTCATTAATGACATTTTGTAACATCATTAGTAGAATCCTTATCCATTGATATAGTTACTATCATAACAATATGTGACTATCATAACAATATGTGACTGCAGACATGAACAATCCTGCAATACTCAATTTTATAGTCACAATAGGAAGCCTGCTCCAGGAGTGGTGTAATAATAATAATACAACAAAGCACAATATAATAACAGAAACAATGTAATAGTAACTGGCATATAATATATATACATGTTTATTAATATATGTCGCATCAAAATAGAAATTTAATTATGCTTTCTGTATCCTATTGAACTAGTTTATCCAGGTTTTATGATTGCCAACATCCATCCCATGAATAATGTGGGAGCCGAATAATAGTCCTTGGTACATTTCTGAGCTTCTGTTAAAAAAAACATCATGACTTGTGCCAGTAATTAGCAATGCACCAAGCAGTAAGGTGTAATTACACTGATTGCAATCTATTAAATTGCAGTGACATTTCTTTTGTCTTCCATTCATTCATGTTATACAGACATAAAATGAAAAATATGTTCTATCCGTAAACGTTGTTTGTAGATAATACAAGATACGATAGTTATATTTTTGTGCTAAATATTTATCTCAATACATACTGTAGTTCCAATTCAAAATGTAATGATAATACCTTCAAATGTAATAGTATATATTACATGATGTACATTGTCTTCGATATTCAACTGTAATAAAATGGAAACTAGGCAATAGCAATATATGACACTGTAATGTAATTCACCATAGGCCTGTGCAATGGAGTTATGAAAATACAAATCAATAAATTACTATTGAAATATTAAAAATTCTATAGTAACAAATATAACAGTACTTGTGTGTTACAATAGTGTGTGTTATGAAAGCTGCATCTACTGTAAGAATTATATTTATTGAAAACATTACTTTAGAAAACTTAAACATAACATATTATTAACTCGATGAATACATACTGTAATCTACAGGGTGTTCAATGTGGTAACCATTCAATATTAATAATAATTAATCACATCTACCTGCAAGGTTTATCAATTGCAGTGGTGATCAGGGTGATGTTAGGCATGGGTTAATTGCATGGGTTAATTATAGTAATAATAAGTATCCGACATGTCACATCCATGTTACCCAGTTCCTGCCATTTCCACCTAGCATGCTTTAATTACCAGTAGATCAGGTTCAGATAACTATTTTAACTGGAGGGAGAATGCAGTGGGCCAGCTGGAGGTGGCTGGTGTATTTGTTATTCATAGCAGGAAAGACCTACAAAGTGCAATGTCAACTGGTAATTAATTAGATTTGATCTTTGATCAGTTGACTCGGGCAAACACTACACTTAGTTCCTCAGTCAAGTGGAGGAGTCACAACAAAGGAGTCCAATTAGCTGGATTAGCAGACAGGTGCCAAACACTGTAATAAACTGTTTCTACAGAGAATACTGATGGGGGATAATTCTTCAGCAAGTCATTGATGACATAAGACTTTAGTGAGTCATGTGTCAGAGGAGGAGATTGCCAGCAACTGGTTCCAACTATGAGAGTGAGACAGACCACTTCCTAATTTTAAAATTTTTGTTTTAAATATATAACTTATGCATGGTACTTTATGTGTACATATATTTGATGTTGATCAAAATGCATGGCACTTTCATAAAGTCCAAGTATTGTCATTTAAAAAACAACAAATGTTATGTATGGAAAATAATAATTAATTTATGCAAATTCAACGTTAAATACATTTGAAAATATAATTATTCTTCCATCTGCAAATTCACATTGCAATGTTCTATATCCAAGTATTGCTTCTTACGGTTTAAAAAACATTATAACAGACTAACCTGACTCGGCAACGAGTATAATTAAAATAATTATTTCTTATTTGCATGTAAAACTGAATAGATTAATTAAATGCCTTACATTCCTGTAACCATGATAATGATAAAAACAGTCACCTGAATCGATTTGATTACACTATCAAATTTTCCACAAAACTGAGTATATGTAGATTTATTATAGTAGTATCGTGCATAACTACAATATTTAGAATATCAGATACTTAGGAAGAGTTCCGTGATATGATTGGAACCAATGGGATACAATGACAATAAGTTGAATAACTTATTTTGACACTTGACACACACGAGACCGTCCAGTCCAGGCATTATACTAGACCTACAGAATAATAATAGTAGATATAACATGTAAGAATTACCTTGATTCGTTGCCGCTTTCGGTAAGCAGACCTCGTAAATTCACCACTCGTCGAAGGAACCTGGTACCCCAAAGAAGCCATGGGTGTAGTTGCTGAGCCGGCTGTAGTCACAGCGGCAGCGGAGCCTGCGGCACTGGAACAACGCTTGCGAGACCCGCTTGCCTTCGACTCGGGCAAAGCGGCCGTCGATCCTGCCCGTGCCGACGCCTGTCTTCTGCGGATTGACGGCATCAATGCAGCTTCTACTGCCGGGAATATTGTTGGGACTGCATCGCTTTTCAACGATATTCGAGCACCAAGATATCCAAGGGTTGCCAACATCTCCGGATCGCGATCGAAACAGCTTTTCTCAAAATGAGCGGAGCAAAGCCGGCTGTGTTTCGTCGGCTTGAAATTAGCTCGCTTGATTTTGGCGATCCATTTCTTCAATAAACCTGGATCCGTAGGGAACCGAAAAAAATTGTGTGTTGCTCTATGTTTAGAAGAGTTTGCATTACAACCGAATGCCGCACAATGAACCATGATGATATTCGCATTACACAGCCACCTCTGCTGTCATATTGCTGAGAATGAATGTAAACAAGCGGTCGCTGTATCGGCAGAGTCAACTCTGACGTCACATCTCGGCATCCCGAAAAGCGCGCCAAAAATATGCATATTCGAAAATGTCCGGATGTACAGCATAAAATGTGGAATTTCTAATTCTTCGATTTTGGGGGATTTGTTTGGCTTGGTGGACATGGAAATATATAGCAGGATCTAATTTAATATGAATTCAAGCAATATATGTTTTTATTCCCTTTAACGTTAAACCGTTGCATGGCAATTTAATACATTCATTACTCAAAAATGAATATATAATAATCCTGTCATAGCTATGTATTCAGTGTTGTGAACTTCAACCATTGTCATCAAATAAATTATTCGGAGATATTACATCATATAACTTTAAAGGATCTACTCCAATAATTAAAACCATATCTAGATCAAATATATTATATAATTCGGTGCCTATGACAAGTCACAATGTTACTGTTATAATGTGAAGCTACAATGTTAATATATAATGCAAAGCTGGCAGGCCGCTCCTGGTGCGATCAGCCACAGCCAGAGCTTGCGCCCGAGGAAATACCTCACCGGGTCTTCCGGGTAAAACAATATGGAACCACCCTACTGAGCGTGTTAGCGCGTCTGATGAAGTTCATTCAAGTGTTAGCGAACTTGATGGAGATGTGCTCGGATATACATAACGAGAGTATGACAGATAAACGGCACAGATCTGACTACGTATTACAATAGACATTCAGGTTAATTTACTGTCTTACAAAACTGTACTATTGCAGTTATTATTATTATTATTGTTTATATGTGTGTGTAGACTGATTAAATCAACACATTTTGTTGATTTTACATTAACACTACTGACATTATTATTATTACTATTATTATAATTATTATCATCAACATAATACAATTTATCACGTAGTAACTAAAGTTATTACATTGGCGCGCTATTTTCAATTACCACTATTCTTGTTATTTACCGTTAACAGGATTGGTGGCTATCCATCAATCTTCCTGTAGCGATTGTGTCCTGTGTGATGTGGTGTGGTGTGTGATGTGGTTTGGTATTGCGTATGGTGTGGTGTAGTGTGGTGAGATGTTTATGGTGTGTGTGGTGTTGCGTGTGGTATGGTGAGGTGCAGTGTGTTTTTTGTGATGTGTGATGTTGCGCGTGGTGTAGTGTGTAGTGTTGCGTGTGGTGTGGTGTGTGGTGTGGTGTGGCGTAGTGTGCTGTGATATGTGTGGTGTGGTATGGTGTAGTGCAGTGTGGTTTGTGCGGTGTGTGATATGTGTGGTATGTGGTGTGGTGTTGCATGTGATATGGTGTGTGGTGTTTTGTGGTGTGTCGTATGTGGTGTGGTGTGGAGTGGTGTGGTGTGGTGTGGTGTGGAGTGGTGTGGTGTGGTGTGGAGTGGTGTGGTGTGGTGTGGTGTGGTGTGGTGTGGTGTGGTGTGGTGTGGTGTGGTGTGGTGTGGTGTGGAGAGTTCTGAGTTCAAAGTCAAATAGCACAAGCCGTGTTTACTTCATGTAGACTAGAAGGAGACACAAGTGAAATCCCTTGATGAGTGATGCTTGTCAAGACGTTCCCTTTAATATGATATAAAAAAGTTAAAATTGTTATATTAAGTTTTGATTCATATTTGTGGTAACGCAGACAGGTGTATGAAGGGAATTACGGGTGGCTATTGTCGAGAAAGTCAGCCTTCCGTAGCGATCTATAAATGTCGATAATTTTCGTTGAATTGTTTATATGGTAGTTTTGCATTCATAGTTGAGAAATAATGAGGGGTATATCGTAAAAAATAAATTTGCATAACAATGGAAATTATATTAATACTCCCAAGATAATGTTGTACTGATTAATACGGAATTTCCAGATGTCACATATTTGAGTTGCCGTCAAAAACATACATTATTGAGATGACGGGTGTGATTTAATGTGTCAGCCAGTTTTGATTTTGTAACTATTCTAAGTGACATTCTTTGCGCAACTTTCAGATCAGTCAAGAGGATGGACAAAAATACTGACTGTCGGGATATCAATTGTGGTGATAATTGTGATGATATCCGCCGTTGTTGGCACATTTCTATGGAATCAGTATGTGTCCTTGTTACTTCCCTTTGTTACAATCAGTTCGGTTATCTCGATTGCCAAAGTGTTCCGCCTGTCAGCGTTACACCCACAATTCACTGAAGTTACGTTTTATGTTAAGATGTCGCTAGGGGCGCTGCATGGGAGAAATATAGATGACGTTACGACAAACATACATGTTTACAAACAAACAAACAAACAAACAAACAAACAAACACATACACACGTACGTACATAAATACATAGATACATACTACATACACACACATACATACATACACACACATGCATACACACACACACACACACACACACATACATGCACACACACGCATATAAGCATACACACAAACAAACAAGCGAACAAACACACACGCACGCAGGCACATACGCACACACGTATATATATATAAACAAACACCACCCAGCCACGAGCACACACATCCACCTCTCGCACATGCGCGCACGCGCTCACACACAATCACACGCATGCACACACATACACATGTACGCAGTCACACACACACACACACGCGTGCGCACGCACACACACACACACACACACAGATACACAACACACCCAATACACAGTAGTGGAGATATGTATCACAAGTGCAAGTTTCGTCATTGGAGACACTGCTCATTGTCTACGATGATGAAAGTCGGACTTGTGATACAGACGCCAACAGGGACAGGTGGATGATGAGACAAGATGGGCGGAGACGAAACAACCGGAGGAAGCACGACTGGAAAAGACTGCGAAGGACGAGCAGGAGGAGAAGGGGAATAAGGCATATTTTCAGTAAACAAAAATAGGTATCATTGTAGTGTTGGGAGTAAATAATTATAGAAGGTTCATTCTCATAATCAGTAAATATAAAAGAATGTTTCATGTGTGACCTGCAGCATTTCACAAGAAAAACGGCAGCAAGAAATGCGCTACTACAGCTGCATCTATACATGTTTATATCTTAGGAATAGTCAGTGTTTACCGGGGTTGTTCCAGAGGAGGGAGGGGGCGGGTTGATACAGCATACATACATTAGCAGAATATGCTCTTTTTCAAAACGGTGAAAATGTTAGCTATTTTGTCTTTACAAGGTGTTCATTGGCATTACGTGACTTAAAAATTGTTCAATTTCATTACAGTGATGCCTGATCTTTGTCAATATTATAGACTGATTTGAATTTTGCTAATCAGTACAGCGCATTGATATTTTTTGTTTTGTTTTCAGTATACAAATTCATGTCAGTGTCTGCCATGTGTAACTACTACACATATTCGTGGTTGACATTTTAACGTTCTGCCTGAGGTTGAATGGTCAAGGTGAATATTGGAAATGACAAAATGAGGTGTTATTTTGATGCTAACAGTATATTTTCCTAGCCAAGTATTCAAAGGTTCATAACATGTATGTTTACCTTCTTAAAAAATTTATAATTTATTTTATGAACTTATTTCTGAGTCAGCGCCATATGCTAAATACGTTTAAAGGTGTATTAATATGTATGTGGGTATAATATAAGTGCAGAAGTCAACTTAGTTTTCCATGTCCAATATGTTATTATTAAAATGTGTATGAAAACAAATATATATGTAAATGTGCACATTGCTATTTGTTGACAACTTGTATGTGGTTGATTGTTATAAATTTGAAATTACCTGGATTGATCGAATGTCGGCCGCCCGCAGACTATGTATCCTCCCTGTGTCTGCCTGACCCAGGTGACCACCTTAGCTCCTTTTCTGCCTCCTCTCATTCCCATTCTTGGGTTGCAGTGTGGCCTCTAGCGACATCATAATTCAAGTTACATATTATGCATTCATATATTGCTGTGGTGAGAATATATATACATATTGGTAAATACACAAGAATAGCTGGCGTATTTCAGTTGAAAGGTATCACAGGATACCAACATTTTACATAAACTATAGCCAGGCACAAAGGACCACAACGGAAAAAAGTGCGAGCATAATGTTGTGTAATCCTTATATATGGTGTATTCTAGCTGTATTTAAATGTTATGTATTTACACGTTTACATTTTTATATTGAATAACATCATTATCACCATCATGGACATGGTTGTCATATAAAAATCTCAATTATTTTGCATAAACTACAATGCAAATCAACAACAAACCCTACAAATGTGATACATGTGGTGCACAATTCTCACAACATGGTAATTTAAAGAGACATATCCGTAATCATACTGGGAGAAACCCTATAGATGTGGTGCACAATTCTCAACAAGTGGTGCTTTGAAGAGACATGTCCGTATTCATATTGGGTAGAAACCTTAAAAATGTGGAAGCTGTGAGGCAAAGTTTTCCAGGGGTGGTTCCCTAAAGACACATGTAAAGCGCATTCACACCGGCAAACTCCTTCAGATGTGACATCCGTGGACCACTGTTTAAAAACTAGTAGTACTAATAGTGATACTTTATACACACATGCAGCGTTAAGAAAGGAATAACGGAAGGTGTAACAGCTATCGTAAGACAAATAACTATTTGGCAATTAAAAATATCTCTGTGACGCTTCACAAAGTTCCTGAGAGTACTGGTATGTCCAGTCTCAATGTTGCCTTGTCAACCACAGCACGAATCTGATTTTGTAAATGTAAACTTTATACCAGACTCACTGCAGAGTGTCATTGTTTCTGTTGCTTTACATAATCTATCAAGTCATTGCTTATACTTGAAGTTGTATACGACCAGTGCAGGATTTGTTGGTTTTACCGAAATGTATTAGTGAAATGTCCTAATACGGAAATGTCCTGTTTAAAAAAACATCCCATTATAGAAATGTCCTTTATCGAAATGTCCGTTACCAACTGTTCATGGCCAAAGTGACCTTTACCAAACTGTCTAGCTATGATCCGACTCACTACATTATTTCATTGTTTCTTTTGGATTGCACAGTTTGTCAAGTCATTGTTTATTCTTGTGTATATGACCCGTGCAGCATGTAGGGCGTGGCAGTCGCGGCAATCGCCCAGGAACACCACAATATAATTTGTGGGTGCGTCAACGAAACGCTTGTTGGATAATTTCTTTGGTGTCGGAACATTTTCAGACGTAATTTGAGTGCTTCAGTATGATGCAAACTAGTGTTCTAAATGTACAATATTCGTATTTTGCCCTAAGTCCCTAGTGTAGAAGAGAGGGACGAGTGAGAACTATAATGATGTGATATCCACTCAGTGACTGGCTTGAGGCCTCCACAGTTCTGAATCCGACCCTGTGTATGATGAAAGGTGGTCGTATCCTTTGTTTGACTAAGCTACACTACTGAAGTGCTGTGATGAATGTCACAAGAATTTGTCTTGTGTTTGGCTTCATTCTTTGTAGAACATAGTCGACCACTGTAAGAACGAGTTTTAAAAGGTCACTATACTATATTGGTAATACAGTTGTCACTATACTATATTGGTTAATACTGTTGTCACTATACTATATTGGTAATACTTGTTGGTTGTTCAGAGGTTGGATATAACGTAGTCAAATAAAAACGGATGCAGCTACAGCTTTTGTCATTGTCAACTAATTTCCCATCACACTTGGCCCCCAGGCTAAATGTGAATAATTACAAATATACGAGCGTCCGTATAGGCCCTACATTCACACACACACACACACACACACACACACACACACACACACACACACACACACACACACACACACACACACACACACACACACACACACACACACACACACACACACACACACACACACACACACACACACACACACACACACACACACACACACACACACACACACACACACACACACACACACACACACAGAGGCCCCACAATATATTATACGGGCTCGTCCACAAAATTGTTTTGTTGTTAATTTGGTGTCGAAACATTTTTAGACGTAACTTGTGCTTCAGTATGATGCAAACTAGTGTTCTAAAGGTAACAAGTACTCAGATGCACACAGACACACAGCCGATGTCTTTTTAAATAATATCATGGTTGAAACCACGTGCATTGTACAGTTGTATCTAATTATAGGTAATTTTATAGGTGAATGCAAATATTTAAAATTGCTACCGCTATGCCCCACCCCACGTCCCCTCTTCCTACCAATAACACTGAACAAAACGTTGATTTTATGTTAAGCTTCTTCGGAATTGTTCATTTGGAAATTGCGGATACAAATAGATCACGAAAAGCTAAAGTCATGCAGCCGTACAAACCTCCTTTGAACGCGCTCTACAGAAGGTACCTCTGACAGACGGACGCAGCGATTCACTTGGACAGCGGAATCGCGTCAATGACGCGTCGTAAAGTGAAATTCCGCGTGTGCCACAGTGATGCATACAAAATCAACGTGTTTTTTTAAATAAATTTAAGGGCTCACCTGGTTTTTTCTCTGATCATTATGTTTTGCTTAAATTTGACACGACAGGACGTTAAGTAAAACATTCACATCGTCAAATGTATTTTTATAGTGTACAAATATTGCGTCTTTATACATTTTGAGGCCCAAATAGCCTTCCGGTTTACTTCAGTCTGCATCGCTGTCTGCGGTAATGCGTTAGCCGTTTCCGCGGCGTGCGCTTCAAATGAACAATAAACAGCGCGTATTCATACAAACCGGACCATCGTTTAGTTCCCAAAAGTGGGCTTTGTTATTAGAACGTGAATGTACGTCAGATCTTCCGATCCGTGTAGCAGTAGAATTTAATTGCATGACCAGTCCACGAAAAATGATGGGACACCCTCACACTGTATCGTGTTTTGTAACTTCTAAAATATTTTAGTCAGCCACCAGAGCTGGATCCAGGTTGGTCTGGTTGGCACGTGCCCGCTAGACCTTCGTGTTTCTGTGGGCCTCATGGGACGCTGTCCTAGTTTAATATTTGGAGAACCTGAAGGTGTTTAGGGGAATTTCAAGGGGGGTGCAACTGGTAGTTACTTTGAGTGCTTGAAGCTGGTTGTTTGGGCACGTGCCACCCTAGACATTTGTGTTGGTGGGAACCTCAATGGGATGTTTTCGGAGGTTTTTGTAGAGCTTGTCAATGGGGATTCGTGGGATGCCTCGAGGGGTATGCCATTGGAGGTTTCTAGAGAGTCTTAGCTCCCGAATATTCACCGCTTTCTAACGTCAGTGTGTATAAACACGTATAGGCCAATTTACGATGTACCTAAATTTGGGTCCCGTGCAATTTGGTTGTCAAAAGCAATTTTTTTGCATCTACAATGTCTCAGTCAGCAGACGGTCTTAGGTGGCAATTTTCCTTTTTGTTTTTAAAGCAATGGCAGCCATTTTACAAAATGCCCGCCAAATTACATGTCTTAGAAACTGCGTCACATAGAACCATAATTGTTGTGTCAAAACAAGGGTTTTGGAGATATATATACACATATTTTACAATTGACCTTCTGTGACTTTCAGATCCGCCATTTTTAAAGATGGCGGTCGTCAAAACAAATTTCACAATATCTTGACAATTGTGTCACATAGAGACTTCATGTCTACGTCAGTGTGTAGAATTTTGGTCAGCGATTTCAAATGTTACGAATGTCGTTTGCCGACATTCATATATCCGCCATTTTTAAAGATGACGTCCGTCAAAACCATTTATCACTATACGTAGCTAAAGAACTGCATCACCTAAAGCCATTATTTTGATGCCAAACTATAGATTTTCAGGTGCGATGATTTCAAATATGTTACTTTTGACTTTTGTCGACATTAAAATATCCGCCATTTTAAAAGATGATTTCTACCTGTATGTTTTCAGGTGCGACGATTTCAAATATTGCTGTTATCCTTCGCCGATTTTTCATATCCTTTATTTTCAGCACACCATGTGTCCGCCAGATATTCGGCGGTGTGAGACAATTAACAAAGTCACTTCAAACGTTGTTTTATTGAGATTATGGTGTTACCTACCCTCTAAATACACAACTAGGAAAAATGCAGTGTATTTTGGGTAATTTTATATATATATAAAATTGACATACTGTGACATAAGTGCATTTGAGTAGGGAGATTTTCATGTGTAATTGTAGAAGGTGTTTACTGTCAAATGGTGGATTTCTAGATGATTTGAATAAGCGGAAGGATATTTGGCAGCAATTTGCCTGTGTGACCTGTTTGCGGAGTAATTCTTGCCGGCATTTGTAAATATTGACGATGTCACACATACAGGCATTTTACGAGAGCTGGAAATATGCAATTTTCATTAAAATCTATCGACATGTCAATGAGGTGATGATAACAGCAGGTGAGAAGTTTAAGACATTTTTGTAGGCCACGTTTTCTTATCATCAAACAAAACGTTAATATTGTCGCCTATGGGAAAACCATCAGTGGGCTGGCCCCGTTAGCTGCCATATCTCAGAAACCGTTCAGCAACTTTTTCTCTAATTTTGCATAGACATATCTTAGGTTACTGCTACTATGCACGAGAAATGTGTATTTGATTGAATCATTGGAAAGGCCCCGTAGGGCCCCTAGGACAAAAAAACTGGTAATTTTTCACATTTTGCCTATTTTTCAAATATTTTCCAGTAACTGTTTGTCTAATTTTGCATAGACATTACATGTGGTAGTGCCACTAAACATAAGAAATCTGTATTTGGCTGAATCAATCTAAGGGCACCACAGGGGCCCCCAAAATGCAAAATCGTTACACTATCTAGTGATGTGGTTTTGAGAAGGTCCCTTGAGACCACCCCCTAACAGTAGATTTTGTGTATTGTGCTAGAAACAGAACCTGGCAGATATACCCCTTCCCGACAACATCTGTCACAAGCGGAGTCTTTGTCTTGCATGGATATATATTTTGATGCAGTTGTTTTATATGGAGGATGGTGGACCACGTGGTTTCGTCTTATATTCTTTCATCTTATATACAGACACCACATTAGCATCACCAGCATGCCCATAACGAGGTCATTTTGGGGGTGCGTTTTCAGCCAACGTGGGACTCATATGTGGTCTGTGAGGATATGTCCAATTTTGTTGTCTGATTAAGCCGAATTTACACCCAATTGTATTAATAAAAACCAAAACGCAATGGTATTATATTGTTAATATAACTGCATAATTTACTCGAAACCCGTGGCCGTGTGTGCAATTGATTTGAGTATGTTCATATAAATATTATAAACGAGGCACCGAGGAATGTGGGTGTTTCCAAGTTATGGAATAAGCAGTTAAAGTGTGACATTTACAAACTGGTTTTCAGTCATTACGTTGATCTGATCTTATGTGCAAAAGTTCCACAATTTATCATAAACATAATTAAGTTAGTAAATTAAGAAACCTTTATAAAACATGCCATGTAAAGAGAAGATTAGACAAATTATTGTGGAAGTTGAATTAAATTCTAGGTGTCAAGCAGTCTAGTATCATATCCTCTACACAACACTGACTCCAGGAAACTAACTATATTTTACAACTATACGGAACACAAAATAAACATAATAATTGATAACAAAGGCCCTTCACACACTCTTGCCTCCTCATAAGCGATAAGGTTCCCCTTTCTGAGATATACAAACATGCAACTAGCAACTACAGTACGTATTTCGACTACCATATAGGCACACAATTACACTATTTCTCACCAGCACGCGCATTTTAAAATAGGTGAAGCTAAACTTGATTGTGTATTGGTTAAAAACAATTATTCATAGAAATTCGCTTTCCACCGCAATACTTGACAATTATTATTTGTGTTAAGCCAGATAAGTTTGCTTACCGGGATTGTAGCTTGTAAGAAATACCTTAAATTGTTGACTGTTGAGAATAGCCTCTTTAACAGACGGTAGTTATCTTGATCAACATACTAAAGAAAAAAAGCCGCAACTCTAATTTACTTGTAACAGATTTGTGATGATCATTTATGATTTATTTTATATGGCTTAATTTATGTGCTCAACATTTTTAAACCATCGTCACTCCGTTCATTCACCAGTATTTCGTCTGCATCTGTAACCTCTTAGTGACTGCAATTAGGACTCGTACTTTTACATGCGAGGAGACCCTGGGATAGTGTGAAGTCCTTCTGTATCGCTAATTGGAGACAGTGGTTCTTTGACACACTTTCCTCTAGCGACTGCCCTTTTCACACATGGCACTGGAGACAGACCCCTCAGCCAGGCTCCCATACATTCAGTGATAATCACTTAATAGCTAACGGTTCTCCCATTAACATATGTACAAATCAGCCTTCCTTGGCATTCCTTGTAATGCTTGAACATATCAACCAGGTTTTAGGATAAGGTTTAACGCTTTTGAGAAACATGGAATACAAAAAATTAGTGGTTCACATTTTAAAGATGCAATTTTGAGGGGGTTCACATTTTGGAAAAAGGGGGATCACAAAAGAGGGGTTCACGACCCCCCTACCGGCAGCGGGCCTGCGATATATGTGGAGCACAGTTCTCAACAACATGTCCGTATTAATATCGGGGAGAAACCCTACAAATGTGTTACATGCGATGTTCCATTCTCAGAAACTAGTAAATTGAACAAACACGTGCGTGTCCGTACTGGGAGAAACCCAACCAATGTTATATATGTGGATCACAGTTTTTTCCAGAACAGTTCACCAAAGAAACATGTGCATTCACACTCGAGAATCCCTCGTGATATGACATCTGTATATCATAATTTAAAAACAGTTCGTTCCAGTACCGGTATTTTAAAGCATACGCAAATAGCAAATCCTCCAAAATGGAAACAATTAAGGTGTTTGCTCTATCACTATCTATAACAATTTTGGTCTAAAACCATTTTGTTTGGATTAATAAAAATGGTTTTACCCTGGTAAGTCCCACTGGGAGCTTTCTTGCGCACTTTACGGTGTTATTGAATGTGCGATTTTTTGTTTTGTCATTTGCATTTCATGACTCCTTTTAGACGCTCCCGGATTTCGGGTGTATCTCTCCGAATCACGGAATAGATGCAAGTCTCCCGGATTTTCTCTGAAAATCTCCAACGAGACAGGGCGACACCACGGGAGATGTATTCAGACGTACTGAACCGCTGAATGTCCAGCAAAAATCGCCAACAGCACCCCTTCACCTCTTTGGGCTGACTCACTCCACATTATTGTCGTTTCTTTTCCTTTGCACAATCTGTTATTTCGTTGTTGATGCATGTATTTGACCAATGGTGGGTCGTGTCTACTGTTTATTTGTCTATATTAGACAGGTGTAATATTGTGAGGAAAATGACAATTTGTGTTGTCCATGCTGTGTAGAACAGAGACTGCTATTATTAGAAGGTGTTTTAAAAGGTCAGTACTTTATTGGTAATACTGCTGCTAACTGTGTCTTGTTCCATGGGTGGGTGTAACATAGAAAATAAAGGGATACACCTTTTGCTGTGTCCCCCAAATTCCCCATCATACCTGATCATCGTGCTTAACTAATTGAATAAATATAAATGTGCGAACCACCTCTACACATGTACGAACCACACCATACAAGCAGAGAACCCAAGTCTGTTTTTAATACTCGCGTGGTTAAAATAATTATTATATGGCATAATAATCAGACAGCTGTGGTGAGGAGTGTGGGTGTGTCCAAGGTTTGTTAGAGTAAACACTTAATGTTACAATTTGGTGACACTAGCAATGTGGTTTTCAGTTAATTAATAAATTATGTATGTAACTGATCAGCAGTGCAGCATGTTCACAATTTACAATCACGTAATTCAGTTAGTAAGTTAATAAACATTTATAAAATGCCTACCATAAATAGAAGATTAGAAAAACATTTTCATGTCAAATTTTTATTAAATTATTGGTATCAAAGAAACGAACTGTCTATAGACAATCCATCAAGGCTGCAACATCCGAAAATGAATAAAGAAATCCAATAAAATATTATTGTGGTTAAAATGTAATGGTCTGATGAGTCAGCATTGTTCAGAACATTATCGCCAAACCGACCTTTAAATGCTGGCACTGAGGGTGGTCACTGCCAGGGTGCTCGTCGACCTCAGTGGTACTTTTACGTTGAGACGGGTCCAACATTAACGTGATCTCCGAGTCACGAGGAATATACAGTCCCCAATGTTGAGAGCCATTACACCAAATATGTCTGCCCGGTCCGGTTTCAGACTCAGAGCGCTGGCTTGACAGGCGGATGTGCTAACATCTACGCTAACCGCGCTCCCGATCTACATCTATTTAACCAGCAACAAAAAGGACTTCGGCAAACACAACTAATGCCACATAATTCACGGTTTCTCACCAACACTCGCATATTAAAATAGGTGAAGTTAAACTGTATTTGTTATTGTTCAAGTCAATTGATTTGTGTCAAGCTAGATGAATTTCTCTACAGGTTTGTTGCTTGAACGAAAAACACACGTTACATGTCTTAATGTGTTGATTGCTGAGAATAGCCCTTCGACACTCGGTAGTTAGCTGAATCAGTATACTGTTAAAAACAGTTCCCATGATTTGCATTTTAACATAATTCTAACGAAAAGTCAATAATTATTTTATATGGCCCACTACACTGTTTACATGTGCTAGTTTTTGTTCTATAAGCATTGTCACCCCTTTCACCCACTAGCATTTAAAATGATACTTATGAGAACCGTGGCCATTACACAGTGACATGTCGATATCAAATTGATTCGCTCACGTATATCCCTTAGTATAACTATGTTTATTTCGTTTGAATCAGTCACCTATGAGCGACTGACTGGAAATTGGAGTCATGTTCCTTTAGAACAAAAATAGATTTTTCTGTATTTGTTATCCCTTTAACATCTGTATCATTCAGGCTGCCCTGGCATGCTGGGTAATGTTTGAGCAACATCCACCAAGTTTTAGCAGGGGGTGTACGCTTTTTTGAGAAACAGGGAATAATGTTAACACAAACAATGAGGGGTACACATCTTATAGATAAAATTTGAGGGGGACTTTTACATTTTGGACAAAGGGGTTCACTTGAATATCGTGAAGCCCCCTACCTACGGGCCAGCATACTGGCGAGAAACCGTACAAATGTCTTACATGTGTGGCAAAATTCTCACAAAGTGGTTTATTGAAGATACACGCCCGTACTCATACTGGGGAGAAACCCTTCAAATGTGATGTATGTGGTTCACACTTCTCGACAAGTAGTCGCTTAACGATACATGTCCGTACCCATAATGACGAGAAACCATACAAGTGTGACACATGTGGTTGACAATTCTCTACAAGTTTTCGTTTAACGACACATGTCCGTATCCTTACTGGAGTGAAACCCTACATATGTGATATATGTGGAGCACAGTTCTCAACAAATGGTGTCTTGACAACACATGTCCGCATTGCTACCGGAGAGAAACCCTATAAATGTGTTACATTAGGTTCTCGATTCTCGGAAAGTGGTAAATTGAAGAAATACGTGTGTATCCATAGTGGGGAGAAACGTCCCCTACCAATGTTACATCTGTTGATCACAGTTTTTCCAGAACCGTTCACCAAAGAAACACTTGCATTCACACTCGAGAATCCCACGTGATATGACATCTTTACACCACTGTTTAAAGGCAGTTCGGTCCAGTACCGGCATTTAAAATCATATGCAAATAGCTAATTCTCCAAAATGGAAACATTTAGGATTTTGGCATATAGCACCTCTACATTTTTATGTAAAATTATTTTGATTAGGATAATAAAAATGGTTTTACCCTGGCAAGTCTCACTGAGTGCTTTCTTGCGCACTTTAATCTGTTATTGAATGTGCAATATTTTGTTTTCTCATTTGCATTCCATCATTAATATTAGATGTGGTATCTATATACTGCCAATTCTCCAGTGAAATCTGGGACACTCTGGATTTTGTATGTATCTCTCGGCCTCCCGCATCAGAGGCAGACCTCCCGGATTTTCTATGAAAATCTCCAACTAGACACGATGTATTCAGACGCTCTGAACCGCTGGATTTGCAGCAAAAAATACCCAACAGCACCCTCTCCCCGCCTCTTTGGGCTGACTCACTCCACATTATCGTTTCTTTTCCTTTGCACAATATATCATTTCGTTATTTATACATGTATATGACCAACGGTCGGTCGTATGTACTCTTTATTTCTCTAAATTATAGACAGGTATAATATTGTGATGAAAATCACAACAAGTTGTGTTGTACATGCTGTGTAGAGCAGAGACTGCCACAATGGGAATGAGTTTTAAAAGGTCACTACTCTATTGGTCATACTGCTGCTAACTGTGTCTTGTTCCATGGGGGGTGTAATGTAGACCAATAAATAAATACAGTTTTTGGCATTGTGTTCCCTAAATTCCCCATGATACCTGGTCATCGGTCTTAACTTGAATAACTAGAAATGTGCGAATCACCCCTACATGTGTCCGAACCACCCCATACTTGTAGGTCCTACGCACACAGGCAGAGAGCCCAAGTCTGTTTTTATCATTCGTTTGGTTGACATAATTATTATATGACATGATCATCATATTAAAACAGTCATATACTAGATCTTTGTAGGCGTAGTACTAAAGGACACAAAAGGCAAGTGTATGGGACCATATTACTAAAAAGCAAATACTTCTTAACCAGTTGCAACTACAATCAACGATATCACGCCTGTGGTTTACTCATAATTTGTTTTTGCCATTTTAAAAAGGGGGATTCTAATGAAATCTAACAGTACCCGACGGCCGCCGTATTGAGACAATCACCCATTGCTTGACCACTATTTAAGCGCTTCGGTCTTAGAGCTTCTTTGACCAAGACGCTGCAGTGACGCGTCGAATGCCCTGTTTCACCGACATGTACATGTGAATATATGACAATTCATATGTTGGTTTCTCGTGTTCCTAGCTTTGAATCACAGTTACATTTATAACAAGTGTTATCAGGTCATACATTACACTATGCGGATGTAGCTATTTTAGTAGTTACAGCGCCAAAGAAAATTCGACGCAAATTACAGTAAAATTCTCAGTTTGCCTGACCACTGGCAAATTGGGAAGAGTAGACGTCCGTAATATCAGGCAGTCTATCGCAATGGCGCTGTCCGTGCAATTTAAATGATGCGTCTAAAACAAGGTTATTATAGTAAACTGCTGAAGTAATATTTTTTTATTGTAGAACTTAGTTAATGGTTAGTTTTTATTAAATGTCAGATGCATAGGCCCAACAATATGCCTTGTGTCCCCCATTATGTCTTAATATAGTAATCTAATTGTAGGTAACTATATCGGGAATGCTAATATTTAAGACTAACTACCGTTATGCCCCCGTTCCCATTCCTACCAACGGCACTCGGGAAATGGAATACTTCTTAGAAATTGTTCATTTGGAGCTTGCATACACAAATACTTTGATGAAAAGCAAAGGTTTCCAGTAGCAACTTTCTCTGACCACTCTCAATACAGAAGGTACTCTAAGTTCCTGACAGCGTTTCTCTATTCGTCCACGATCAACTCTCTCCAATCTATCCACACATGCACATGCACATGCACGCTGGCATACAATAATAACACGCACACGCATGCGTATGCGCGTCTTCTGAGTCAGTGACGTGTGACGACGATAATAATCGCATGGTGGAGGCACTTGTGTTACTTGAGTTTCATTGTTGACTACAAGGTGGCAGCACATTATCATTCGACAATATCGTGAAAGTCTCGTTGCTGGTTTTTCACTACACTTTCTGATCGTTATCTAAAGGTAAACTAGCATATTTTTGATTATGTAGACTGGTGCGGTAGATGTGGTTGGATAAATTTAACGCACGATAGATTCTTATTTGATTGGGTTACGTCGCCACCGGGTTACCTAGCTGTCTATGGGCGATAATCAAGACTATTTGGCAATCATTTGGGGTATGACCACATTTAGATTTTACATAGGCTGCCATTTTAACGTTTCCTTCATTTCCTGCCAAATTTGTCTTATGATTTTCTAGAAAATGTCAGAGCATATTTAATCTCCATATAATGGAGATTAAATATGCTCTGACATTTTGACGCAAGTGCTATGCCTATGGAAACCACAATACCTCATTTTTCAGGTGCGTTCTACAAAATAGCCAGTGGCAGTGTGCAAATACGCGAGCGACTAGGGTGTATTTTTTGCTATCTCGTGAAAGACCTAATGCAGTAGTACATTCAGTATAAACTGGACTAACATGTTACACGTCAAAGTGATCAAAAAAAATTCACATATCACACCAAAATGGTATCTTTTTTTGGTGGGTAATGGCTGTAACAGTTAAAATATGCGTCGTCAAACTGTGCACACCAAACTAAACAGTGCCTGGAGTTGGTTTAAACATGCTTATTCGGTACCTTATACCACATATGACGTTTGCCTGACATTAATGGTACTGAGTACAGTGCCTTATCGATATGGGAGAATAATATTAACAAAATATATTTTGTTGTTATTTTAAAAATACACAAAATCATTATTTTAAACAGCTTTTTATTGGACATGCAAGTTGTCCATCTTCAAGAATTCTTGTATAGCGTAATGCCCATCAACTATGCTAAATAATATCCAATCATGAATCTTTTTTTTGCTTTTGACACCAGTAGGTGTCAAAAGCACAAGCCAGGCATTTCAACTGTATTCACAATATTGAAAGGCACGTAGGGGTCTTTTGATGGTAACTACAAGTATATTATAGATAACGCACTAAGACGCGGGATATAATTTGAGGTGTATACATAGTACATTATGAAACCAAAAGTGGGATGCCCAGTAGAACGTATATCTTGCGTCATACAAATTGTCATCCTAACCCCCCTTAACATAACCATACTTTTACACAGGCGCAGATCTCTGTTTCATACAGAGTGTTCAAACATCGCCACACGTCATTTACTTGGCCACTATATATTTTGCTTTATTACACACATTATTGGAAACAAGAGATACCGCTGACAAAATAGATAATTTCAGAAAGAAACAAACGTTTGACAGATACATCCAAGACACGTGATAAAGGTTGCTGACAGTTGTGGCACCCAGTATCTCTCCAATACATCAACGAGTCCATTGTCCTAATCATGTTTTATTCAAACATCACCATATTCTTCCAAGGGTATTAAAACACATTTCCGATGTTAAATATACGGATGTAACGTACACAATACCTTCAGCAGCGTCTTCCCAAAGAAGTTGATGTAAGTCTACGATTAGTTTAAGCTGCCTTGCCTTGTACAAACTTCGGTATAATTAAGTTATATTACAACTGAAAAGTTCATGTCTGTCAACAATGATAGCATGCCAGTCCATGTACACAATTTCAACATATGGCACTTCTGTTAGGTGAACAGTTTTAATTGTTATGGCTAAAATTCGAATCATTGCGGTCGCTGCATATTTGGAGAGTCACACACTGCTATGATATTCTCAGTCACATTCTGGATATGTTTATGCAGATTCTCAATTGTTCTTATTGTCTCAGTTAGTGTATGGATGTTGCTGTAAAAATTGGTAGAAGTGTGTGGACAACCTGCTTCCTATGGTGGCTAACTTTTCACAAAAATTAGGGCTGCATTAGGGGGTGGAGGTTGAATCCAAATGTTGCCTGCTTGCCCATTATTGCTTATTGTGCGATCCAAGTATGATACAATAAGTGCCATATAATTAGAAATGACAAGTTGGAACAGGAGAAACACTGATGTTAGTATTGGAGTTAAGATTAAGAAACATGCATTTATAGATGTCGCTTATAAAAATATAAATAATGTAACTTAGATGAATTTCATCTTGCTGGAAATTACTGTCAATATTGTCGTACGTAATGCAGATTTAAAAGAATCTCCACGCCCTGACTCATATATGCAATTATTACACAAGCTTTCGTGGGACTCAGTATCTTAGAACATGCTTTGAATGTAGTTTTTACGTTCACATCACCTAAATTATCACTTTATTTGCCATGCATATCACCTAATAACTGACTCATTAATGACTTTTAAAACCCCTTTTAGACGTAACGCTAACAGTATGCAATAGCTGCACGGTATTCTGGTTTACATCAGCTTCCAAATGCATCCAAAAAAACATCACCCGACGCTCAAATCACATTTTGGCGGTTTTCGTGATAAAACGGGCCAAATTTCTAATTTGGAGTAAGACCACATTTAGATTTTATATAGGCGGCCATTATAACATTTCTTTAATTGCCTACAAAATTTATCTTACGATTTGCTAGAAAGCATATTTAACCACCATTGACATAAATACTGTGGAAAACTCGTGAAATATTCTCGTAGCCCATTTTTCAGAAACATCCATCCATACCTGACGTCCCTCACTTTCTCCCCAATCTGGTGACGGATTTTGAAATATTGGTGCATTCTGCAAAATAGCCTCTGTGCGAATACGCGAACGACTAGCGTATATTTATTGATATCTCGTGAAAGATCTAATGCAGTAGTACATTCAGTATTCACAAGGCTAACATGTGCCATGTCAAAGTGCTCGAAAAAAATTCACATATCACACCACAACTGTATTTTCAAGGGCACTCTTACCCCATTTAGTGAATAACATTTCAGAATAACAGAACGAAATCGTCTGATCGCAGGATCCAGTGGTTTTGTTAATTATGAGACTTTCTTCTTTAGATTCTAATAATTATTAAGAATTTGGGCGATTTTACGTTCTGACCTAAGTTCTAACCATGGAAACGACCACCTATAGACTACAGTATACTATAGTATAATATAGGCTAGCCATCAAACTTCTCCACATACACGGTGTATTAAATATAGTATACTATTCGTATATCCGCTTGTGGTTCCATGGCTACCACGTCAGGACACGGCACTTGTAATTATACTACGTTACCAAACACTCATATCTCCGCTGGTGGTTCCATGGCTACCACGTCAGGGCACGGCACATGTAATTATACTACGTTACCAAACACTCATATCTCCGCTGGTGGTTCCATGGGTACCACGTCAGGGCACGGCACTTGTAATTATACTACATTACCAAACACACATATCTCCGCTGGTGGTTCCATGGCTACCACGTCAGGGCACGGCAATTGTAATTATAGTACGTTACCAAACACTCATATCACCGCTGGTGGTTCCATGGCTACCACGTCAGGGCACGGCACTTGTAATTATACTACGCCAGGGCACAGCACTTGTAATTATACTACGTTACCAAACACTCATATCTCCGCTGGTGGGTCCATGGCTACCACGTCAGGGCACGGCACTTGTAATTATAGTACGTTACCAAACAATCATATCTCCACTGGTGGTTCCATGGCTACCACGTCAGGGCACGGCACTTGTAATTATAGTACGTTACCAAACACTCATATCTCTGCTGGTGGTTCCATGGCTACCACGTCAGGGCACGGCACTTGTAATTATAGTACGTTACCAAACACTCATATCTCTGCTGGTGGTTCCACTGTCACTCACAGTGTTGTTTATTCTCTTAGTTGGTGAGTTGAGCTAATCAACTTGACCATGAATCAGGGGTGGCTCTGGTAACTTTAGAGGATGAAGGATGAATCCAGTTGTTGGCAGTGAACACAAGTGCTGAGAGGGTAGATTACCACCTGCCAGTCTCCAAGGCTCTATATCCTCCTGTTCCATAACCTGCAAGCTGACACCAGGCTGTACTGGTGTAGGTTGTCTGACTGGAATCACTGCACTTCTTCAGAAGACTCGGCTAGTAATTAATGGGAGTGTCCAGTGTGAGAGAGACATGAATGTTATGGCTACGGCACACTGATAAAAGTCCCTTTTATTTTGGACTTTCTGGCCTGATTAAAATATAGAAAAGGATTATGGTCTGAACTGGTATCTAGTACAAGTTGTTTGCATAAGATGGATATTAACTTGACGTTTCTGGCTGGGGAAAATACTCACATCGGAAGGGAAACCTTTGTAACCTTTATGCAATCAGTGTGCAGAAAAGTTATATCAGTCAGTAAAAGAATACCCCAATAGCACGATTATCATCTGATTATCATAAAGTGATAGCTAGACACTTTGACAGACTTATTTAAAGAGCAGTTGTCATCTTTCATTAAATAAATAATATTACAACAGTTTTAAACCATCATCAATCTACATACCAACTGTATTAATATTGAGAATATCCCTGTGATATCATCCTGAGATCTCAGATAGAATAAAGCTCAGTTTAACCCAGGTTAAACTAGTAAAACCCGGGTTAAACCCGCTGGGCTGGGCAAAACCAGTTTAACCCGGATTAAACCCCAACCCTGACTGCGACACCTCGAAACAATATTGATTTTACGGTACCTGCGGAGCTACAGGTTGCCACCGCCAAAGATGTCGAATTTTAGTTCAGTTTGTTTTGTGAATTTTGATCTTTATGGACATGTGTGTACATTTGTGATAACGTAGGTCAGAAAGTTAAAGATCGCCAGAATTCAAATAGTTTCTGCTTCCGGTAGTTAGTGTAATGAAGCACCAAAATAATAATAATATTATGATATCAGTAATCATGTGGGTAGTTCAGAATTTGTCAAGTCTCAAGATGGATTAAAAAAAGTCAATCTAGCTTATATTATTATTCAGTTAACTATTCCATGGTTCAGATATTCGAAGAGGGAATGCGTTTTTCATAGATTTACTTTTTGCATAAATAAGCTAAGACTCTTTTCCTGATATAATGACACATCCTTTCATTTCAGGGTATCTAGTGTGGATTTATTATGATACATTAATAATATTTTGTGCATCATTTTACTGACTTCTGTCATGTCTCCTTGTAACCTTTGTTATACTAATGTGCGAGAAATCATCAAATTGTCTGCTGTTTACCAGTCTGCTAGTATCTCTAATATTGCCTACATCTACAGTACTGACATAACTATTATCTTGTTTCAGTCGACTGTGGTGCTATCAAAGGCTGTATGTGTCAGAAGTGTCTACAATGACGTGATCAAATTGCACAAACACATTCGCATTGATATAGCAACAACTGATGAGTTGTCTGCTCCAAAACAGCGTAAGACATTGAGCCGAGTCGCAGAATGTCCATATGTTTGCCTTCAGCAACAAGAGAAAACACGTGACAGTGTCTCCGGTGGAACAGACATCAACTCCCTCTCGGTGAAAGCAACCATTCAAGTGTGACCGTTATGGAGTGAACACTTATCGACTCATCTACGATCTCTGGCTTGTGGAAAAAAGTGAAATTGAGGCGAATCGTCTTCTCCGAGTAGAACTTCAAACTGCACATATATGGACATCCATACTGTGGAGAAACCTGTAAATGTGACACCTCTGCACACTGTCTTGTAGTGTGGTGACTAAAAGCTCCTCGTGTGCACCCGGACTGAAGAAAATCCTTCAAATAAGATGCATGTCGTCTACAACTCTCTCAGTATTGTAACATACCTGTGCACCGGAACTAGTGATCAAAGTGTTTACAGGCTGTAATAATATTGCTGAAGTTGAAGACAGAAGTGTGCATCTTCTCTGATGAAACGATACACACGGGAAGTATATGAAAATACAATAGAACTGGAACTATTAGCAATATGTCTGCGAATGTGCACACTCGAATCATTGAGAAGACATTTGTATGTGACACATGTGGAAAACATTTTGTAAACAACAGTGGCCTAAAGGTACATGTGCGTAGTCACACTGGGGAGAAACCATTCAAATGTGATACATGTGGTGCACAATTCTCACAAAGTGGTACTTTGAAAAAACATGTCCATATCCACACTGGGAAGAAACCCTACATATGTGATACATGTGGTGCACAATTCTCACATAATGGTAATTTAAAGAAACATGTCCGTATCCATACTAGGGAAAAACCCTACAAATGTGATACATGTAGTGCACAATTCTCACAGAATAGTCATTTGAAGAAACATATCCGTATTCACACTGAGGAGAAACCCTACAAATGTTATACATGTGGTGCACAATTCTCACAAAATGGTAATTTAAAGAAACATGTACGTGTACATACTGGTGATAAACCCTACAAATGTGATACATGTGGTACACAATTCTCAGAAAGTGGTAGTTTGAAGAAACATGTACGTGAACATACTGGGGAGAAACCCTACAAATGTGATACATGTGGTGCACAATTTTCACAAAATGGTAATTTGAAGAAACATGTCCGTACCCACACTGGGGACAAACCCTACAAATGTGATATATGTGGTGCACAATTCTCACAAAATAATACTTCGAAGGAACATTTTCGTACACACACCGGGGAGAAACCGTACAAATGTTATACATGTGGTTCACAATTCGCACAGAATAATAATTTGAAGACTCATATCCGTATCCACACTGGGGAGAAACCCTACAAATGTGATATATGTGGTGCTCAATTTTCAAGATGTGGTTCTTTGACTAGGCATGTCCGTGGCCACACTGGCCAAAAAACCTACTAATGTGGTGCAAAATTCTCAGAAAATGGTAATTTGAAGAAACATGTCCGTGGACATGGTGGGGAGTAACTATTCAGATGTGATAACTGTGGTTCACGATTCTCAGAGAATAGTCATTTGAAGATAGATATCCGTATCCACACTGAGGAGAAACCCTTCAGATGTGATACATGTGGTGCACAATTCTCACAAAGTGGTACTTTGAAAAAACATGTCCATATCGACACTGGGGAAAAACCCTACAAATGTGATACATATGGTGCACATTTCTCAGAAAATAGTTATTTAAAGAGACATATCCGTATTCATGCTCGGGAGAAACCCTACAGATGTGTTACATGTGGTACACAATTCTGAGCAAGTGGTGCTTTGAAGACACATGTCTGTATTCATATTGGGTAGAAACGTTACAGTTTGGTTTGGTAAAGACCAGTGTCAAGCGCATTCACACCGGTAAACTCCTTCAGATGTGACATTTGTGGACCACAGTTTAAAAAACTAGTAGTACTGATAGTGATACTTTATATACACATGCACTGTTAAGAAACGAATGACACTTGAGGGAAACAGTTTTTACCGGCGGAACGTATAACAGCTATCGTAAGACAAATAACTATTTGGCAATGAAAAATGTATGTGTGACACTTCACAAAGTTCCTGAGAGCTGTGTCATGTCCAGTCTGAATGTTGCCTTGTCAACCATAGCCACAGCACGAATATAATCATATAAATGTAGACTTTATGTCAGACTCACTGCAGAGTATCATTGTTTCTGTTGCATTGCACAATTTGTCAGGTCATTGCTTATACTTGTATACGACCAGTGCAGGATTTGTTGGTTTTATCGAAATGTCGTATTACTGAAATGTCCTAATATGGAAATGTCCTGTTTCAAAAAACATCCCATTATACAAATGTCCTTTACCGAAATGTCTGTTACCAACTGTCCATGGCCAAAGTAACCTTTACCAAACTGTCTAGCTATGATCTGACTCACTAAATTGTGTCATTGTTTCTGTTGGATTGCACAGTTTGTCAAGTCATTGTTTATTCTTGTGTATATGACCCGTGCAGCATGTAGGGCGTGGCAGTCGCGGCAATCGCCCAGGAACCCACAATATAACTTTTATTGGTGCGTCGACGAAACGCTTGTTGGGTAATTTCTTTGGTGTCGAAACGTTTTTAGATGTAACTTGAGTGCTTCAGTGTGATGCAAACTAGTGTTCTAAATGTACAATATTCGTATGTTGCCGTGAAGTCCCTAGTGTAGAAGAGAGGGACGAGTGAGAACTATAATGATGTGATATCCACTCAGTGACTGGCTTGAGGCCTCCACAGTCCTAAATCCGACCCTGTGTATGACGAAAGATGGTCGTATCCTTTGTTTGACTAAGCTACACTACTGAAATGCTGTGATGAATGTCACAAGAATTTGTGTTGTGTTTGGCTTCATTCTTTGTAGAACGTAGTCGACCACGAGTTTTAAAAGGTCACTATACTATATTGGTAATACAGTTGTCTGTAGTATAGAGGCTTTTTGGAGGCTACTACGCGCCACCTTTGGTGACCTATGGACAAAACTTTACTAATAAAAAACGTCTTTATTACCTTTTTATTACCCCTAAACGTTTTCGGGAACCTACTTATAAAAACAGATCAAAGGATTTTGTACACAACGTTTTCGGTAACCTACTTATAAAAAACGTGATGGATTACCCTCTCTTTATGAATGAACCTACTTTACATGTGAGGTGCCACCTAGCGGTGCGCGCAGTGCTAATTTTAGCCCTAGCGATCAATGCCGTACTACCTAGCGTATGCTTACGTAAGCAATAATGCGTATATTCTGCCTGTATATAACCGCGATAAAACCACGGTGTGCAGACTTACCCCGTCAGCACTATGTGAATACCCCGCCGTACCCTATGTTGCTGGGATAGGCAGCGACAGGCGCTGTTGGACTATGAACCCAGCGCGGCCGCGTAGCCGGCTATTAGGCGCTGTGCATTTAACATCTAGCGGTGTTATTAAACCGAAACCAATGCATAAATATTCTAACGTTCAGCGGTGAGACGGAATGTGTTGTGCGTTTCAAATCTAGCAGTGATATATTCAGCGGGGACCTCATATACATAAGGCGGATGGATGTTTACGCAGTGAATACGAATGGAAGAAGGCGTAAGTAGTAGAGTATTTTATTATGCTAGAATACGTCCTTGCCTACGAATCATGGCGCGTCCAGCGCCGATTGATAGCATCGCGGTATCATTCCATAATACTAGCGCGGCCAGCTGGGATTAGAGGCGCGCGAAAGCCGCGTCGCTCATATAACTCAGTCCGTGGTACTGGTGTATACCACAGTCCGCCCCTGCCTCTTATGAGAAATGTCGACACGAGGCTAGTGTCATCGTGGCTGCTAGTTGGTGGCGGCGTGACTTGACGAGGTGTCGGAGCGATCCAGCATACATTGTCTTGTTCGTCGCCGAACGATTCCGAGGGCCCCGGCCTTCTTGTAGACAGTTGGACTCTATGAAATAATACCATATCCTCTACACAACACTGACTCTAGGAAACTAACTATATTTGACAACTATACGGAACACAAAATAAACTTAATAATTGATAACAAAGGCCCTTCACACACTCTTGCCTCCTCATAAGCGATAAGGTTCCCCTTTCTGAGATCTACAAATATGCAACTAGCAACTACAGTACGTATTTCGACTACCATATAGGCACACAATTACACTATTTCTCACCAGCACGCGCATTTTAAAATAGGTGAAGCTAAACTTTATTGTGTATTGGTTAACAACAGTTATTCATAGAAATTCGCTTTCCACCGCAATACTTGAAAATTATTATTTGTGTTAAGCCAAATAAGTTTGCTTACCGGGATTGAACCTTGTAAGAAATACACTCGCTACATGTCTTAAATTGTTGATTGTTGAGAATAGCCTCTTTAACAGACGGGAGTTACCTTGATCAGCATACTAAAGATAAAAAGCCGCACCTCTAGTTTACTTGTAACAGATTTCTGATGATAAATCATGAATTATTTTATATGGCTTAATTTATGTGCTCAACATTTTAAAATCATCCTGACATCGTTCATTCACCAGTAGTTTTTCTGCATCTGTAACCTCTTAGTGACTACAATTAGGATTCATTCTTTTTACATGCGTGGAGACCCTGGAATAGTGTGAACGCCTTCTGTATGGCTAATTGGAGACAGTGGTTCTTTGACACACTTTCCTCTAGTGACTGCCCTTTTCACACATGGCATTGTAGACAGACCCTCAGCCAGGCTCCCATACATTCAGTGATAATCACTTAACAGCCTATGGTTCTCCCATTAACATATGTACAAATCAGCCTTCCTTGGCATTCCTTGTAATGCTTGAACAACATCCAGCTTTTAGGAGGGAGTTTAACGCTTTTGAGAAACATGGAATACAATTAGTGGTTCACATTTTAAAGATGCAATTTTTAGGGGGGTTCACATTTTGGAGAAAGGGGATCACAAAAGAGGGGTTCACGTGAACACCGTGACCCCCCCTACAGGCTGCGGGCCTGCGATATATGTGGAGCACAGTTCTCAACAACATGTCCGTATTAATATCGGGGAGAAACCCTATAAATGTGTTATATGCGGTGTTCGATTCTCAGAAACTAGTAAATTGAAGAAACACGTGCGTGTCCATACTGGGAGAAACCTACCAATGTCATATATGTGGATCACAGTTTTTTCCAGAACAGTTCACCAAAGAAACATGTGCATTCACACTCGAGAATCCCTCGTGATATGACATCTGTATATCATAATTTAAAAACAGTTCGGTCCAGTACCGGTATTTTAAAGCATACGCAAATAGCAAATCCTCCAAAATGGAAACAATTAAGGTGTTTGCTCTATCACTATATATCTATAACATTGTTATCTAAAACCATTTTGATTAGATTAATAAAAATGGTTTTACCCTGGTAAGTCCCACTGGGAGCTTTCTTGCGCACTTTAAGGTCTTATTGAATGTGCGATTTTTTGTCTTGTCATTTGCATTTCATGATTCCTTTTAGACACTCCCGGATTTCGGGTGTATCTCCCCGACTCACGGAATGCATGCAAATCTTCCGGATTTTCTCTGAAAATCTCCACCGAGACAGGGTGACACCACGGGAGATGTATTCAGACGTACTGAACCGCTGAATGTCCAGCAAAAATCTCCAACAGCACCCCTTCACCTCTTTGGGCTGACTCACTCCACATTATTGTCGTTTCTTTCCCTTTGCACAATCTGTCATTTCGTTGTTGATGCATGTATATGACCAAAGGTGGGTCGTGTCTACTGTTTATTTGTCTAAATTAGACAGGTGTAATATTGTGAGGAAAATCACAATTTGTTTTGTCCATGCTGTGTAGAACAGAGACTGCTATTATTGGAATGAGTTTTAAAAGGTCACTACTTTATTGGTAATACTGTTGCTAACTTTGTCTTGTTCCATGGGTAGGTGTAACGTAGAAAATAAAGGAATACACGTTTTGCCACTGTGTTCCCCAAATATTCTCCCATCATACCTGATCATCGTGCTTAACTAATTGAATAAATAGAAATGTGCGAACCACACCTACACATATACGAACCACCCCATACGTGTAGGTCCTACACATACACACAAGCAGAGAGCCCAAGTCTGTTATTAATACTCGCGTGGTTGAAATAATTATTATATGGCATAATAATCAGACAGATATGATGAGGAGTGTGGGTGTGTCCAAGGTTTGTTAGAGTAAACACTTAATGTTACAATTTGGTGACACTAGCAATGTGGTTTTCAGTTAATTAATTAATTATGTATGTAACTGATCTGCAGTGCAACATGTTCTCAATTTACCAATCACATAATTCAGTTAGTAATTTACTAAACATTTATAAAATGCCTACCATAAATAGAAGATTAGAAAACATTTACTCTTGTAAAATTTTAATTAAATTATTTGTATCAAAGAAACGAACTGTCTATAGACAATCCATAGGCATCATACAATCGAGTACCGTAACCTCTACGCCACAATGACCACAGAAAATATTTTCTGCATTTAGCAGCTAACAAACAAATTGAACGTAATAATTGAGAATAAAGCTTCTTCACACTTTCTTGCAGTGGTTAGGCCGCCCCTTGCTGAGATCTACTTATTCTAGTTGTTTCCAGCACTCGGTAACGTTCTATTAAATGACTAGTCTGTATTACTCTGGTTAAAATGTAATGGTCTGATGAGTCAGCATTGTTCAGAACATTATCGCCAAACCGACCCTTTTTTACATGCTGGCACTGAGGGTGGTCACTGCCAGGGTGCTTGTCGACCTCAGTGGTACTTTTACGTTGAGACGGGACCGACATTAACTTGATCTCCGAGTCACGAGGAATATACAGTCCCCAATGTTGAGAGCCATTACACCAAATATGTCTGCCCGGTCCGGGTTTCGAACTCAGAGCGCTGGCATGACAGGCGGATGTGTTAACCACTACGCTAAAGGCGCTCCCGATCTACATCCATTTAACCAGCAACAACAGGACTTCGGCAACCACAACTAATGCCACATAATTCACGGTTTCTCACCAACACTCGCATTTAAAAATAGATGAAGTTAAAACTTTATTTGTTATTGTTCAAGTCAATTGATTTGTGTCAAGCTAGATGAATTTCTATACAGGTTTATCGCTTGAACGAAAAACACACGACACACGTCTTAATTAGTTGACTGCTGAGAATAGCCCTTCGACACTCGGTAGTTAGCTGAATCAGCACACAGTTAAAAACAGCTCCCATGATTTACATTTTAACAGAATTCTAACAAAAAGTTAATAATTATTTTATATGGCCCACTACACTGTGTACATGTGCTCGTTTTTATTCTTTAATCATTGTCACCCATTTCACCCACTAGCATTTAAAATGATACTTATGAGAACCGTGGCCATTACGCAGTGACATGTCGATATCAAATTGATTCGCTCACATATATCCCTAAGTATAACTCTGTCTATTTCGTTTGAATCAGTCACCTCTGAGCGACTGACTGGAATTTGGAGTCGTACCTTTATAACAAAAATTGCTTCTTGTGTATTTGTTACCACTTTAACATATATATCAATCAGGCTGCCCTGGCATGCTGGGTAATGTTTGATCAACATCCACCAAGTTATAGGAGGGGGTGTACGTTTTGAGAAACAGGGAATAATGTTAACACAAACAATTAGGGGTACACATATTATAGATACAATTTTAGGGGGACTTTCACATTTTGGACAAAGGGGGTTCACAAAAGGGGGTTCACTTGAACCCCGTGATCCCCGTACAACTGTCTTACATGTGTTGCACAATTCTCACAAAGTGGTTTATTGAAGATCCACGTCCTTATTCATACTGGGGAGAACCCTTCAAATTTGGTGTATATGTGGTTCATAATTCTCAACAAATAGTCACTTAAGAGTACATGTCCGCACCCATAGTGCCGAGAAACCATTCAAGTGTGACACATGTGGTTCACAATTCTCAACAAGTATTCGTTTAACGACACATGTCCGTATCTATACTCGAGTGAAACCCTACATATGTGATATACGTGGAGCAAGTTCTCAACAAATGGTGTATTGACGACAGGTGTCCGTATTGATAACGGCGAGAAACCTGATAAATGTGTTACATTAGGTGTTCGATACTCAGAAAATGGTAAATTGAAGAAATACGTGCGTATTCATACTGGGGAGAAACGTCCCCTACCAATGTTACATCTGCGGATCACAGTTTTTCCAGAACCGTTCATCAAAGAAACATGTGCATTCACACTCGATAATTCCTCGTGATATGACACATGTATATCACTGTTTAAAGGACGCCCCCATAAAATATAGTGTGGGGCCTCTGTGTATGTGCTTGTGTAAGGGGTGTGTGAATGTAGGACCTATACGGATGCTCGTATATTTGTAATTATTAACATTTAGCTTGGAGCCCAAGTGTGATGGTAAATTTGGGAGTTCACAATATTAAAAGCTGTAGCAGCATCAATCTTTATTGACTACATTACATCCACTCTCGAAACAACAGGCAGTTGGCAACTGTATTACCAATATAGTATATTGACCTTGACACTCGTTCTTATAGTGGCCGACTATGTTCTACAAAGCATAAAGCTAATTCTCCAAAATGTAAACATTTAGGATTTTTGCATCTGTCAACTGTACATTGTTATGTAAAACCATTTTGATTAAAATAATAAAACTGGTTTTACCCTGCCAAGTCTCACTGAGAGCTTTCTTGCGCACTTTAATCTGTCATTGTATGTGCGATTTTTTGTTTTGTTATTTGCATTTCATCATTGTTTTTGGATGTGGCATCTGTATACGTGCCAATTCTCCTGTGAAATCTGGGACGCTCCATGAATTTGGGTGTATCTCCCCGTCTCCCGGAATAGAGGCAAATCTCCCGGATTTTCTCTGAAAATCTCCAACGAGACAGGACGACACCACGGGATATGTATTCAGACGCGCTGAACCGCTGAATTTCCAGCAAACAATATCAACAGCATCACCCCTCCCCGCCTCTTTGGGCTGACTTACTCCTCATTATTATCGGGTTTTTTCCTTTGCACAACATGTCATTTCGTTTTTATACGTGTATATGACCAATTGTGGATCGTGTGTATTCTTTATTTGTGTGAATTGGACAGGTGAAATATTGCAAGGAAAATCACTACAATTTGTGTTCTCCATGCTGTGTAGAACAGAGACTGACACTATGGGAAGGAAATTTTAAAAGGTCACAATACTCTATTGAAAATACTGCTGTTAACTGTGTCTTGCTCCATGGGTGGGTGTAACTTAGAAAATTAAACAGATACAGCTCCTTAAACTCCCCATCATACCTGGTCATCCTGCTTAACAGAAAAACTAGAAATGTGCGAACCACCCCTACATGTATCCGAAACATCACATACGTGTAGACAGAAACCACAAGTCTGTTTTTAACATTCGCGTGGTTGAAGTAATTATTATATGGCATGATCATATTAAAACAGCCATATACTAGATCTTTGTAGGCGTACTACTAAAGGAAACAAAATGCAAGTGTATGGGACCATATACCTAAAAAAGCTAATACTTCACAACCAATTACAACTACAGTCAACGATTTCACGCCTGTGGTTTACACAGAATTTGTTTTTGCCATTTTAAAAGGGGTGATTCTAATGAAATCTAATAGTGCCCGACGGCTGCCATATTGAGACAAGTTCCCATCGACAATGACTCTGCACTGACGTGTCGAATACCCCTGTTTTACCGACACTAACTACATATGAATATGCCAGTTCATATTTTGGATTCTCGTGTTCCTAGCTTTGATTCACAGTTATATTTGTAACAACTGTTATGACATCTACAGTGCACTGTGCGGATGTAACGTTTTAGTAGCTACAGCGTCAAAGCAAATTCGACGCAAATTACAGTAATATTCTCAGTTTGACCACTGGCAAATTGAGAAGAGTAGACGTCCGTAACGTCAGGCTGCCTATCACAATGGCGCTATCTGTGCAATTTAAATTATACGTCTGAAACAATGTTATTATAGTAAACTTCTGACATAATATTTTTTTTTTTTAACTTTGCTAATGGTTAGTTTTTATTACATTTTCAGATCGATAGGCCCAAAAAGATGTATTGTGTCCCCCGTTAAGTCTTAATAGTAACCTAATTGTAGGTAACTGCATCGGGCAAGGCAAATATTTAAGACTTACTACCGTTCTGCCCCCGTCCTAATTCCTACCAACGACACCGAGGAAATGCAATACTTCTTAGAAATTGTTCATTTGGAGCTTGAATACACAAATACTTTGATGAAAGGTCTCCAATAGCAACTTTCTCTGACCACATAAGGTAACTCTAAGTTCCTGACAGCGTTTCTCGATACAATCTATTCGTCCACGATGAACTTTCTCCATTCTATCCAAACAAGCACGTATCTATACATGGGTATGCTTGGAGACAATAATAACACGCATACGTGTGCGTGCGCGCGTCTACTGCGTCTGAGTCAGTGATAATAATCGCATGGTGGAGGCACTTGTGTTAACCGAGTTTCATTAGTGGCTACAAGGTGGCAGCACATTATTATTCGACAATATCGTGGACGTTTCGTTGCTGGTTTTTCACTACCCATTCTGATTGTTATCTAAAAGTAAGCCGGTATATTTTTGATTATGTAGCCTGGTGCGGTAGATGTGGTTGGATATCTTTAACGTACGATAGTTTCTTCCTTGACTGGGTTACGTCACCACCGGGTTACCTACCTACCTATGCTATGGGCGATAATGAAGAATATTTGGCATAGGCTTATAACACTAACAAGATTTAACAAGATTGCCACCCAGAGAATTAACTCTAGGTGGCAGTTGGACAAGGAAGCGTTTTGGCTTATCGAGAGTCCAACCTTTTATCTATGTGTATCCCGCCCTTCTGAGGTATGTGTCGATTTTATTTTTAAACATTTTTACGCTACTAGCACCCACACAATCAGCAGATAATCTGTTCCATTTATTTACAATTAGTCCTTTGTGAAAATTAGAACTTTCTTATATCTAATCTACATTGCTCCTTTGCTAATGTAACTTCATGTCCTCTAGTCCTTCCATCTTTCTTAACTGAGAAAAAAATATTTCTATCAATATTTTCATAACCATTTATTATTTTAAACACTTCTATCTGATCTCGTCTCAATCTCCTGATCTGTAGTGTTGTTAAACCACATTCTTTTAGACGAATTTCATAACTAAGATCCCTCAGTTTTTGTATCATTTTAGTCGCTCTCCTCTGTACTCTTTCTAGCATATCTATGTCCTTCTTGCGATATGGCCTCCACGCTTGTATACAATATTCTAAATGAGGCCTCACTATTGTTTTGTACAGCGGTATTATTAGTTCTTTTTCCTTATACGCTATATTTCGCCTAATTAATCCAAGGATTTGATTTCCCTTTAAAGCTGCAATTCCGCACTGGTCTGAAACCTTCATATCAGCACTAACGATTAACCCTAAGTCCTTTTTTTTATAGTAATACAGTACCCCCCATTGTATATTCTACCTCTTCGTTCCCATGTCCTCTGTGGAGGCATTTACATTTTCCAAAATTGAACAACATTTGCCACTTTTCAGACCATTTGATCAACCTGTCAAGATCATCTTGTAAATGCTGTCTATCTCCATCACTTTTAATCCTTTTAAACACCTTTGTATCATCCGCAAATTTCAACACCTTGCTTGTTATTTCATCATTCAAATCGTTGATATATATTAAGAATAATATAGGTCCTAGTACTGATCCCTGTGGTACCCCAATCAATACCGATTTCCAGATTGAAGCCTCCCCATCAACTACTACACGTTGTCTTCTGTCAATCAGCCATTTTTCTATCCAGTTTATTATACCATTTCCTATGCCATGGGCCTTTAGTTTAAGCAGTAATCTTTGTCGAAAGCTTTTTGAAAATCTAAGTAGACGATATCTACTGGTGATCCCTCATCTACCCACTTAGTGATGTCTTCCAAAAAACATAACATTTCTTAAGCGTGACCTCGCTTTTAAAAAACCCATGATGATATGGGTTTATCAAGTTGTGTTTAACAAGAAAATCCACCATGTGATCTTTAATTAGTCTTTCTGATAATTTGCAAATCACTGATGTTAAACTAACTGGTCTGCACACTTTAAAATAACAGGATGAAATCGTCTGATCGCAGGATCGAGTTGTTTTGTTAATTTTCAGACTCTCTCCTTTAGATTATAATATTAAGAATGTAGGCGATTTTACTTTCTGACCTAAGTTCTAACCATGAAAACGACCATCTCTAGACTACAGTATACTATAATATACAGTAGGTATGTCAACATCCGCTGGACGGCAGCACCGCTCAGCATCGCTCTAACTCGTTCCAGAAATGGTGCAGGATTGATCCGCGTAGTCGATCTGCTGGATCACATGGTCTCGGAAAACGTTGTGGATCTCGATATGCATACTAATTTTGTTTACTATTGACATTGATATCGACCAATGAATGCCATCACAAGATGCTTGGTGGTAAAATCTGTTACATTGTATTCGGCCGGGCAAGATTAAGGTTGGTGAACTTTGCGTTGTGTTTACTTACAAAAATATTAATATATTTTAGCGTGTATCTTAAAAATGCTTAGGTGTCTTTGTGAAACTAGAATCCTAGCTTTCATATGGTATAACTATGAATCTTGTATATCCATGTGTAACGCAAGGAAGAATAATCTTAGATGACCGGTAGCGTGTCAGTTTGATGCGTTTTGTATGTCGCTCGGGGCATTAGTGGCTGTTTATAATGTATGCGCTGAGGCACGGCGCCATTCTAACGTATACGCGATCGATATTGTAATCTGTGCCATCCCCACTTTTATTAGTTAAATGTTAGAAAGTTGTGATTGGATATTTGTTATATATGCAATACTGTTTTCTAGTAATCAATATTTTAGGACACCAAGTTACAAAATTTCGAAAACAGTGAAATTTACGGCGATGTCTATTGATGTCACATCTGTGTGACTGACTGTGGCTGTGCGCTCTACTTCCTTTTCAATCAATATAGGAATACGTTCTTAATCTGAACAATCCACATTTTCAACTGTTCATTTTTGTATATTATTATTGTGTCTGTATCAGTATTTTTATGATAGTAATTACGAACAGTTAATATTTCCACTTTAATTTGCATCACCTGACACCTGTATTCCTGTAATCCTATATTATTGTAATTCACATTTTATAATTCCGTCTATAGTCATGTTGACTATCCATTTTGTTGATGTTAATAATATTTACTGTTTTGTTTGTGGTGTTTTTATATGTATCATAATATCTTGTTGTGATTTGTATTTCATGCCACAAATACTCAGGGATTCTGGTGGTGAAGAATAAAGATAAGTTACGATATATGAAACAATGTTGCGTACTCACATACAAGGACAGAATGTTCACACTGTCGCCTCCACGTGGCTTCTGTCATGAATCACAACACCGAAGTGATATCGATGTTGTGTGCACTAAGAAAAGTGCGGTATTATTACAATGAAATTACTGTGTAAATATGTGCAGAAATGTACTGTTTTTTATTTTATTTTCAGAATGGATTCCGAAGCACGCAAGACCAAGCTGCTAATCGTTGGGCACAGTTTTGTGCGTCGCATGTCAGAAGCGTGTACCAGCAATGCTGAGTACCGCTATTTCTGTCCCAGCCTTCTCCTGTCTTGTATGTTTGACAAGGTTGTCTTTTAGGAAAGAGGGACTTACCTTGGGTGGTTTGTTCCGTGAATTTGGAGCTGTGTGTGAATAGGCGCCAAATGTTGTTTTAATCGACATAGGAACGAATGATCTATGCAATGGCTGTGCACCTGAAGAATTGGCAGAAGGTATTGTGTCATTTGCTCACAAACTGACCTCAATACCTTCTGTATTACAGGTAGTGATATCCCATATTCTAACACGAATTCCTAAGTCCGGCAGCCACTATGTTGTTCCAAATGGTTTTGACCAAGCCCGGCACATTGTTAGTACACGAGTAGCCCAGCTGATCACTGATTCAAATAAAATTAATTTCTGGGCACATCGTGAATTGTTTCTTCCAAAGCATTTTGCAAGAGACGGAGTGCACATGAGTACCATTGGCATGAAGAGATATGTCAGTAGCATGTGGAGAGCAGCTGTTATAGCTTTCAAGCGATGCCAACATCAGGTTTAGCTGCTTTCTTCATGCCACAGCATGTCTGTCACTATTTTTTCTAATAAATTTTTTAATCTTCAAAATTGTCACTTCAAAAATCAGTTCAACCAAAACCAACCATTATGAGTCAAAATTACTTTTCAAAACACAACTGCAAAACATAGAATTTGGCATATCACTACTTCACTTGCATCAGCTTTGTCTAGATCATTTGTTTCTGTGTTGATGATGAACACCTTTGGCTTTGATGTCACTGTATACATAACTTCAACTGCATGCAATAAACCATCCATGTTAACTCTTAATCCTCCTTGGCAGACAACCTTTCATTCATATATGTACAGCTCAAAATGTTAAATTGTTTTTCTTTACTTTTCAAAATTAAATTCTGATTCAGTTAGAAATCATCATTGTTAAAATATTCTAAGAATATTTATTTATTTGGAAATAGTATTTGTAAAGTAAATTTTTAAATTACTGACTTACCTACGCACGAGACTGTGCCTAACAGGAAACAGCTGTGGGCCTGCACCAATGTCAATAATGGCAAGTGCTCGCATGGGTCAACTCTTCAGGAATTGACAAAGCTCTTTGATCTCTGCAGAAGTGTCTGACATCATAGTCGCTTCATATCCATTGCTCAACTCAAATTTACGTGGAATAACAATGTCCACACTTGAAGAACATCGCTACATGACTTTGAGAAATGTAAACTACTAGGATGTTTCCGTTCTTCAACAACTAGCAGTGATATCAACAGAAATGGGTAGTGCGGCTATAGTTAGGCTTACTTCACATCCGTTGCTCAACTGGCAGTTATATGCATTGAAAATATGCTCACATAATGAAAGCTGCTATTCAACTGAGAATTGTAGACATTGCTCCTTGCAAGGGTCGACTCATCAGCAACTGGCAGAGTTCTCTGATCATCGTAGAAGTGGCTGGTGTCTTAGCAAACCCAGTATATACTTTCGTGGACTTTCACACTTCAGTGCATCTTGCATGGACTTATGCATATTCCTTATCGTGAATTATGAACTATAATTCAGTGCATATTGCACGGACTTACGCATGTTATCTATCGTGAAGTTATGAACTTCAGTGCATGTTGCACGGACTTATGCACGTTACCTATCGTGAAATTATGAACATTTATATAATAACCTGGTGTTTTGGACATTAACCTTTGTAAAATATTATGAATGGTGCTGCACTGCTTACATTGTAATAAATTGCCTTGATGGTTTTTCCAATGATATCATTTTTTTAAAGATTTTTCACACTCAGTTATAGGAGCCAAGTTAACTTTAACCTCCCACATCATTACTTGATTGACCTATAAACTTTATTTCCATGGTGAACTCATTTTGAATTCAGTCAAAATTTAGGGGAGTGATAAATATACAATGTAAATCTGCTATGCACTGTTCAATAAAACTTACTAAAAGGGCCTCTATTGCACAAAATGGTCTGGTAAATATTATTCTACTAATTCCTGTTCATAGGTCAACTGTGAGCACTAGTTTAAATAAATAGGCTATGTTAAAAGAGGCATGTACAAGGTTACACAGCATGAAATTATATATTAACAACTTCCATCCCTCAAACGTTTATTGCGCCACTTTCAAATTAATTTGTACTACTAGAAGGTTGTATTAAAAATTGGTACTTACAAGGTCACAGTTCATTCAAGTTTATATGTATTATTGTCTTTGATATTTGTAATCCCTCAAACGTCCAGTGTGCACATTTATTAATTAATTATGCCATTAATTTCAGTACATACATCAAATGTGAAATATAGGTCAAATAAATAGGTCATGTTCTAATAGCATTTACAAGTTTACATAGCATTAAAGTCATTATATTAGCAATTTTGCACTCAAAATGATAATTGCCAATTTCACCTTAATGATTTCGTTTATATGGAATTAATCCCAGTATGTAGGTCAAATCTAGGTCAAAATGGAATGTAGGTCAAGTGTGAAGGTCAATGTTTACATTTCCTAAAGGGTTGTATCATGATTTATCCAGTGGGTGCATTTATTAATTAATTATGCCATAAATTCCGGTATATAGGTCAAATGTGAAATATAGGTCAGATAAATAGATCAAGTTCTAATAGCCGTTTAAAGTTTGCATAGTATTAAATTTATTATATTGGCGTTAACATTACCTAATTAATTAATTTTCAGCTAAATGATGTCATTAATAAGAATTAATCCCATGCTGTGGGCCAAATCTAGGTCAACAATGGAATGTAGGTCAACTTTGAAGGTCAATGTCACCAAAATTGACATTTCCTTAAGGGTTGCAACATTTTTTATTTCACATACGTAAGTTAAAAGGTTCCAATGTTATTACTATTTTCTTATCAAATAAATGCAGTCCTCGTGCAGACTGTGCACAAGAAATGGACTGAAAACCAATAGACACAAAATTTAAAAGTTTACTAGCACCGCAAATATTGAAGATATCAAAAACATTCAAAAAGGGTACTAAACTACATATTATTATCCATCATATGGCACCATTTAAATGATGATATAACATATTCTATTTTGTTGTTGACATACCTATATATAGACTTTAGTATAATAATATTATAGGTTACACACCAAACTTCTCCACATATTAAATATATTATACTATTCGTAAAATTTATATTGTATCAGTATAGACAGTATAGTTTTTATGGCGTAGATACATATTTTGCATAATACATGAAAACTACATTATCAAACAATTAATATTTACATTCATGTAACAGTCAAGTCACACAAAGTCTAATTTAATTAAAAAACTAAAACTTGACATCTCCGGTGGCATACTCACCTATAATTATCACTATGCCTACGTGCACAAATAAACACCTATAATTAAAAATTATTATAGATATATTCATGCTCACACACATAAAATTACGAGTCTTCGGTTATAGTAACGACACTGGACACAGTTTCTATGAACGTTATTTGTACTGGGACATCTCGAAACAATATTGATTTTAAGGTAGCTGCGGAGATACAGGTTGCTGCCACCAGAGATGTCAAGTTTTAGTTTAGTTTGTTTTGTGAATTTTGATCTTTATGGACATGTGTGCGTACATTTGTGATAAAGAAGTTCGAAAGTTAAAGATCGCCAGATTTTATATAGTTTCTGGTTCCAGTAGTTAGTGTAATGAAGCTTCAAAGTCATAATATCAGTAATCACCTGGGTAGTTAAGAATTTGTCAAGTCTCAAGATGGATTTTTAAACAAAGTTATCAATCTAGCTTGTATTACCGATTCACTAGACTATTCCACGGTTCAGCCACTTGAAGAGGGAATGCGTTTTTCATTAATTTAGTTTTGCTTTTTGCACAAATAATCTAAGACTTTTCCTGATTTTAGTGACACATCCTTCCATTTCAGGGTGTCTAGTGTGGATTGATCATGATACATTAATAATATTTTGTGCATCATTTTATTGACTTCTGTTATGTCTCCTAGTAGCCTTCGTTATACTAATGTGTGTCTTTCTATGTATATATAGTTTACACTATGATATATAGAATGGATATAATTTGTTACAATAAAAAAATGTTCTGCTGTTTACCAGTCTGCTAGTATCTCTAATATTGCCTACATCTACAGTACTGACATAATTCTTATCTTGTTTCAGTCAACTGTGGTGCTATCAAAGGCTGTATGTGTCAGAAGTGTCTACAATGACCTGATCAATTTGCACAAACACATTCGCATTGATAACAACTGGTGAGTTGTCAGCTCCAAAATAACATAGGACATTAAGGTAGCAGGATCCCTTTTGAACTACTTTTAACACCATATAATATTGTCATTAACTTGATGTACCATAAAATAGCACATGGTTTAAATTTGGTAGGAAATAATTTTTTTTGGCATAAATTATGCTAATTAGCTGACAATATGGCTGCCACGACAGTCGAAAGGGGCTCAATTTTCAAACATGATAAAACTTTAACTATACATAGCAGGGATATGAAATTAACAACAGTCAAAGATAACACATAAAGGCATATTCTGAGGGAAATAGATATTACAAAAAAGAAATTTAAATATTTTTACATTTATACAATTTTTTCTTATATTCTAGCGCCTAATTAAATATTCGTGCTTAATAAAAAATCACATTCTATCATTTAAACACAAAATTGTTCCATCATTCCATAGCCAATTATACAAAGAAACAATGCTGAAAAAATCAGAGCAATATCTTTAATGGTGTTGGAGATAACATGTTTGAAGGTAGAACACATTCACGAAAAAATGATAGCTGAGTAAAATGCGTTTAAAGTTTTGCACTATGGAACATAAACAAATTCCAGCTTCACTAATTAGGGATTTTTCTTCCAATTAGCGGTAGTGGGTGGGTTTTTGTCATTTTATACTTGTTTAGCAATAATTAAGCTACAACTATAGTGCATTAAATAAAATATGTACAAATTCAGAAAAATCACATTTTTAATGGGATTCTGCTACCTTAAGCTAAGTCACTGAATGTCCACATGTTTGCCTTCGGCAACAAAAGACAAAATGTGACAGTGTCTCCTGTGGAACAGTACTTATATGTAAGCAGACATCAACTCCCTCTCGGTGAAGGCAACCATTCAAGTGTGACCATTATGCAGTGAACATTTAACGACTCATTTGCGATCTCTGACTTGTGAAAAAAAGTGAAATTGTTACGAATCGTCTTCTCAGAGTAGAACTTCAAACTGTACATATATGGACAAGTACATGTACACACTGTCTTGCTGTGTGGTGACTAATAGCTCCATGTGTTCACCAGGACCGAAGAAAACCCTTCAAATGTCTATAACTCTCTCAGTATAACATACATGTCCACCGGCACATATAATCAAAGTGTTTACATGTTGTAATAATATTGCTGAAGTTGAAGACAGAAGTGTACATCTTCTCTGGTGAAACGATACACACAGAAATTGTAAACAAACTTGATCAAACTGGAACTATTAGCAATATGTCTGCGAATGTGCACACTTGTATCATTGAGAAGAGATTTGTATGTGTCACGTGTGGAAAACATTTTGTAAACAACAGTGGCTTAACGGCACATGTGCGCAGTCACACTGGGGAGAAACCATTCAAATGTGATACATGTGGTGACCAATTTTCAAGCAATGGTTCTTTGACTAAGCATGTCCGTATCCACACTGGGAACAAACCCTACAAATGTTATACATGTGGTGCACAATTCTCACAAAATAATACCTTGAAGAAACAATTTCATACCCACACCGGGGACAAACCCTACAAATGTGATACATGTGGTGCACAATTTTCAAGAAGCAGTTCTTTGACTAAGGATGTCCGTATCCACACTGGGAAAAAGATACAAATGTGATATATGTGGTGCACAATTCTCACAAAATAGTACTTTGAATATACATGTCCGTATCCACACCGGGGAGAAACACTTAAAATGTTATACGTGTCGTGCACATTTCTCAGAAAATGGTATTTTAAACAAACATATCCTTATTCATACTGGGGAGAAACCCTACAGATGTGTTACATGTGGTGCACAATTCTCAGCAAGTGGTGCTTTGAAGACACATGTCCGTATTCATATTGGGTAGAAACCTTACAAATGTGATAGCTGTGGGGCAAAGTTTTCCAGGAGTGGTTCGCGAAAGACACATTCACATCAGCAAAGTCCTTCAGATGTGATATCTGTGGACCATAGTTTAAAAACTAGTAGTATTGATAGTGATACTTTATATACACATGCACTGTTAAGAAAGAAATAACACTTGAGGGAAACAGCGTTTACAGGCAAATGTATAATAGCTATCGTAAGACAAATAACTATTTGGCATTGAAAAATATCCTTGTGACGCTTCAGAGAGTTTGTGAGAGTTGTGTCACTGTCATGTCCAGTTTCAATGTTGCCTTGTCAACCACAGCCACAGCAGGAATATAACGATATTAATTAATTTAATGACTATGTCATACTTACTGCAGAGTATCATTGTTTCTGTTGCATTGCACAATTTGTGAAGTAATTGCTTATACATGTACTTGTATACGACCAGTGCAGGATTTCTTGATTTGATCAAAATGTTGTATTACTGAAATGTCCTATTACAAAAGTAAAGTAAAGGTAAGTTCTTATATAGTGCAGTATCCAGTCCTCAGGACTGCTCAAAGCGCTTTACACTTTACTCCCTGGCAGACCAGTTCAATCGAACACCATCTCAACTTCTCTGGGAAACATTCAACCACGCTGCAATTAATGCACGAAGACTATTCGTACACAAATATCCACCACTGTCCATAGCCAGGTACTCATTCATACAGCTGAGTGAACTGAAGTAATGTAGAGTAAACAAACTTGCCCATGGTTCGACACCGCCATACAGGATTCGAATCCGCGATCTCTTAGTCAAGAGTCCGGAGGTCTTACCGCTGTGCTACTGTGCACCACAAAAACATCCCATTAACGAAATGCCCTTTTACAGAAATTTCTGTTACCAAAGTCCATGGCCAAAATGAAACGCTTGTTGGGTAATTTCTTTGGTGTCGAAACGTGTTTAGACGTAACTTGAGTGCTTCAGTATGATGCAAACTACTGTTCTAAATGTAAAAAATTCGTATTTTGCCCTGAAGTCAATAGTGTAGAAGAGAGGGACGAGTGAGAACTGTAATGATATGATATCCACTCAGTGATTGGCTTGAGGCCTCCATAGTCCTAAATCCTGTGTATGACGAAAGGTGGTCGTATCCTTTGTTTGACTAAACTACACAACTGAAATGCTGTGTTTAAAGTCAGAAGTATTTGTGTTATCTTTTGGCTTGATGCTTTTGTAGAACAGAGTCCACCACGGTAGGAAGGAGTTTTAGAAGGTCATTATACGATATTGGTAATACTGTTGCCAACTGTTGGTTGTTTCGTGAGTGGATGTAACGTAGGGGGCGCGCGATAGTGTAGTGGTTAGCACATCCGCCTGACATGCCGGCGCCCCGAGTTCGAAACCCGAACCGGGCAGGTATGGTATATTTGGTGTAAAAACCTGGCTCTCAACATTGGGGACTGTGTATCCCTCGTGACTCGGAGATCACGTAAATGTCGGTCCCGTCTCAATTTGGGACGTAAAAGAACCACTGAGGACGACAAGCACCCTGGCAGTGACCACCCTCAGTGCCAGCATAGAAAGGTCGGCTTGGCGATAATGTTCTGAAAAAGGCTGACTAGTTGAATGAGACCTCATAAGATCACTGTAACCACAATATATACAGACTAGTCAGTTAATAGAACGTTGCCGAGTGCTGGAAACAACTAGAACTAGAACTAGTCAATCAAACTTGATGCAGCTACAGCTTTTGATATTGTGAACTCCCAAATTTCCCATCACGCTTGGCTCCCAGGCTAAATGTGAATAATTACAAATATACGAACATCCTTATAGGTTCTACTCTCACACATACACACGCACGAACGTACAGGAGAGGCGTACGCAGGATCGACATGTTGGGGGGTTTCCAAATGGGTGTCACAGTGGTGCGGGAACGAAATTCATATTGGGGGAGTCAGTGTTTCCCCTGGGTAAAATGATGGGCGAGGTGGTAGGGGTTGGGTATGCGAACTAGTGTTCTAAATGTAAAAAGTACACAAATGAACACAGACAACCAGCATCCGATGTCTCTTTAGTCCTTTGACCGAAGGTCCAAGGGACTATTGCCATCACTCTGCATCCGACGTCTGCCGTTAGCTGCCGTATCTCAGAAATCGTTCAGCAACTTTTTCTCTAATTATGCATAAACATATCTTAGGTCACTGTATTTCATTGAATCATTCTAAGGGTTCCCTAGGGCATCCAAGGACCCCAAAACTTATAAAAATGTAACATTTTACCAATTTTTTCAAAAACTTCAGCAACTTTTTATCTAATTTTGCATATGCGTTTCTTGTGGTAGTGTCACTGTACACAGGAAATCTGTATTTGATTGAATCATTCTAAGGGCACCTAATGACCCCCCCAAAAAGGACCCCAAAACTGGTAAATTTTCATATTTTGCCTATTTTTTCAAAAACTCTTAAGTAACTGTTTCTCTAATTTTGCATAGACATTTCATATGGTAGTGCCACTATACACAAGAAATCTGTATTTGATTCAATCATTCTAAGGGTTCCATAGGTCCCCTAAAATGCTAAATTTGTTAACTAAATGGTCTACTGTAGCAGCAGATTTAGCAGGCTTCCAGTCCTTTTGTTTAACTAATCCCTTTTCCCACAACATCTGTCACACCTCACTGTGGCTGGCTGGTTAAAGTGTGACTGGTCTGTAATTGGTCACTGGCTTGGGTCACTGTGGCTGGTGGTGGGAAGTGTGACTAATCTGTAATTGGTCACTGGCTTGGGTCACTGTGGCTGGTGGTGGGAAGTGTGACTAATCTGTAATTGGTCACTGGCAGAGGCTTGGGTCAACACACTGCTGTACCAGAAACAGAACACTATTCCCCTTCCCAAAACATCTGTCACATGCGGAGTCTGTGTCTTGTATGGATATATATGTTATGCAGTTGTTTTATATAAGCGGAAAGTTAATTGAAATTAGTTATTCTTAGGCCACAGAAAAGTAATTCCCGGTTTCTCATCGATGCATGTATTTAAAAATATGTGCCACAACATTTTATTTTCTATTATAATTATTCCTCTAAATGCAAGTCGTGATGCAATAAGTGAACAGTAAACCTGTATACATTTTACTTCCATCATAACCCTTAATGATCTGTAACTATTGATTCACCAAAATGTTTTTTATTAATAATTACCTATAGGGTTGTTTGATTTATGCCAGGCAGAAACTGTTTCTACAAAAACATTTGATTAATAATTAGCTACAGAGTTGTTTGATTTATGCCGGACAGAAACGGCAACAATAGGAAATACATGCCATTGATAGGCAAATGTGTTCTTTTTTTAATAGAAAACGTCAGTTTATTTCTGTACCTGTCTACATATGATAACCATTTGTCCGCCCTGCTCACAATAAACATCACATCAATAATAAAAGGAAGATCACTGCCACTTATCTTGTGGATTATTATTATTATTATTATAAACTGTTCTGCTACTGCTTGGTGGACAGTTAATTAGTGGGTCAAGTTCAAATACATCAGCACGTTTTTCACACCTGCATGGTAGTTTAGGCTCAGTAGTGTGCTGGCAGCTACTAAACCTATAGGCTTGTGTGAAAAGGATAGTTGGCAGAAGAACTAACATCAAAGCACTATTGCATCCATTTAGCCAGGCAGCAATCACACTGTCCCAGTGTCTGCTGCTATGTTTATATAACAATTATATAGGCTTAATGATCCCAATACACCAATCTGTTGGCACAATGCCAGATAATGGAACTAGGTTAAACATCTTAACAATAACTATAATTAGTTCTGTGGGACTGTTTTTGTGTGAATAGTAAACATTTTACTTCCATCATAACCCTTAATGATCTGTAACTATGATTAACCAAAAAACATTTGATTAATAATTACCTACAGGGTTGTTTGATTTATGCCGGGCAGAAACTGTTTCTGCCTGGCAGAAACAGCAACAATAGGAAATACATGCCATTGACAGGCAAACATGTTCTTTTTATAGAAAATGTCAGTTTCTTTCTATACCTGTCTACGTATGATAACCATTTGTCCGCCATGCTCACAATAAACATCACATGAATGATAAAAGAAAGATCACTGCCACTTAACTTGTGGATTAGTATTATTATAAAACTGCTCTGCTACTGCTTGGTGGACAGTAAGCTGCAACTGTCTATGAGTTTGTTTACATTTTGACAAACTACTATTATATAGCACTAATTTTTGAATGAATCACATTTTGAGAATGCATGTCATTGTTTGCAGTGTAACTTTTGTATGCTTCATTTTCTGCTGCTACAAGTTGCGTTCATCTGAAAGATTATTCAATTACCTATCCAATGATAATACATATGTTGTGGTGTTGGAAATATATAGCTTTGGTATATTGTACACGAGGGTTGTGATAGGAAACTATTGGACATTGCGACAGTCCAGAAAGACAGTATGAGATGTGTCTCTCAATATATGAAGTGTGACTTTCAGATAATTCATTTTGTAGTGCTATGGATTATGATGGTCCTCTCCATTAGCTCCCTATATATTTATGTGAAATATATCATTATCTCATTAAAATATTTCAGAACAGGCTAACGCTAAGCTGCAACTGTCTTTGAGTTTGTTTACATTTTGACAAACTACTATTATATAGCACTAATTTTTGAATTGGCACGACTAATGCTAATATATCCCACAAAATGACTTCTGCAGGAAACAACGTCGGTGTAAATTATCGTCCCATTATTCTTACTGACAAAGACCTGTAAGTTAGGTGAGTAACACCTTCGAAGTTCTGACAGCAGGACACCGCCTTCTGTGAAGTCGAGACAAAAGTTTGACCAAGGCTTCAAGTTCAAACGGTCTATCACCATTTTTAATTTTCTTTAGACTACCTTTTGTTCTCAAATAATCTGTTCTCTTAATTTTATACATAAAGACATAATCTGGCATAACTTTATACATTTTTGTAGCAGCACATTTGTACTTCAAGTGTATCATATATTTATCACTTGTTGTGTATTACAACAAGCTGTGGAGCTAAGATTCTCTGCCTGCTATTGTTTGATGGAAACTGTGACTAATCTGTAATTGTTCACTGGCAGTGAGTAGCTTGTGTCAACAGACAGCATTAAACCACTAGACCCCTGTTAAACTGGACAGTTGCCTGTAGATTTTAAACTGTGTCAAACAGTGAGCCTACCTTTTGCTCTCAAATAATCTGTCCTCTTAGTTTTACACATAAATACATAATCTGGCATAACTTGATAAGTCTTTGTAGCAGAACATTTGTACTTCCAGTGTATCATTGCAACATAACATACATATTACATACTATGTGCCACATTTGAATGTTGTGCATGTAATATTTCCATGCAATCCATTTGTATATATAATGTAAAACTTCAACAGCCGTTTTCTTCATTTTCACTTTTTGACCCCTACCATGTTCAATGCTCCATAACTTCGCCAATTTTTGTAGCAGTCACAATTTTTGAAACCGTGTAAAGCACCCTACCAAAACCTTTACAAGGATGTAAGAAAACAATGTTACAATTTTTCCGACTTATCACTCATTTGGTCAGCCGGGGTCACATATAGACGTATTAGTCCAAAGGACTTCAGGGCCATTTGGCCCATTTTTTAAATAATATCATGGTTGAAATCACGTGTATTGTACAATTGTGCCTAATGGTAGGTAATTGTACAGCGGAATGCAAATATTAAAAATTACTTCCGCTATGCCCCACCCCCCGTCTCCTCTTCCTACCAATAACACAGAGGAAAACGTTAATGTTATGTTAAGCTTCTTCGGAATTGTTCATTGGGAACTTGCGGATACAAATAGTTTGACAAAAAGCAAAAGTAACCTGTACAAACCTCCTTTTAACGCTCTCTCCAGAAGGAAACTCTCACAGACAGACGCAACGAATCGCCTGGATAGCGGATTCGCGTCAATGACGCGTCGTACAGTGAAATGCCGCATGTGCCACAGGGACGCATACAAAAAACAACGTGTTGATGTAATAACCTTGAGGGCTCACCTCGATTTTCCCGTTATAACTATATTTTTGCTTAAATTTGACACGACAAGACGTTAAATAAACCATTCACGTCGTCACAGGTATTTTTTTTGTATAAAAACATTGCGTCTTCGCGCATATTGAGTCCCAAATAGCCTTCCGGTTTGCTTCAGTCTGCATCGCTGTCAGTAGTCGTGCGTCAGCCGTTTCTGCGGCGTGCGCTTCAAATGAGCAGTGAACAGCGCCTGTTCATGGAAACCGTACCATCGTTTAGGTCCAAAATTCTGCTTTATTTTTAGAACGTAAATGTGCCTGAGATCTTCCGATCCGATTGCCAGTATATTGTAGTTGCATGACCAGTCCGGTTTACGATGTACTTAAATTTGGGTCCCGTGCAATTTGCTTGTCAAAAGCATTTTTTTTTAAAGATTGTTGTCTACAATGTCTCAGTCAATAGAAGGTCACAGATGGCAATTTTTTTTGTTTTGTTTTTAAGGCAATGGCAACCATTTTACAAAATGGCCGCCAAATCACATTGATGCATGTCTTATCAACTGCGTTACAAAGATCCATATTTTTGTGAAAAAGCAAGGGTTTTAGAGGACAATTAATTCAAGTATTTTACAATTGACCTGCGATTTCAAATATGTTACAAATGTGCTTTGAGACATTCATATATCCGCCACATTTAACTAACCACAATTAATGCCACATGTTTGACGGTTTCTCACCAACACGCGCGTTTAAAAATAGGTGAAGTTAAACTTGATTAATTTGTTATTGTTCAAATAAATTTATTTGTATGAAGCTAGATTAATTTCTTTTCAGGTTTTTTGCTTGTACCAAATAAACCCGTTACACATCTTTATTTGTGAGAATAGCCCTTTGATACTCGGTAGGTAACTGAATCAGCATAATAAAAACAGCATCCATCATTTACGTTTTAACCGAATTCTGACAATATGTCAAGAATTATTTTTATATGGCCCAATTAAGACAATGTAGATGTGCTCGTATCTGTTCCTTACTCAGTGTTAAATCATTGTTACCCCTTTCACCCACTTGCATTTAACATCATACGGATGAGAACCATTAAACAATTGGGGGGTAATTCACATCACAAATAAAAAATTTGAGTGGGGCTTTAACATTTTGGACAAAGGGAGTTCACAAAAGGCGGTTCACGGAATTCATGTGTACCCCTTTCTTACGGACTGGCATACTGGCAAGAAACCGTACAAATGTCTTACATGTGTTACACAATTCTCACAAAGTGGTTTATTGAAAATCCACGTCCGTATTCATACTGGGGAGAAACCCTTCAAATGTGATGTATGTGGATCACAATTCTCAACAAATGGTCGAATAACGATACTTGTCCGTAGACAGAGTGCCGAGAAACCACACAAGTGTGACACATGTGCTTCACAATTCTCAACAAATTTTCGTTTAACAATCGACACATGTCCGTATCCACACTGGAGTGAAACCCTACATATGTGATATATGTGGAGCACAGTTCTCAGCAAATGGTTTACTGACGACACATATCCGCATTGATATTGGGGAGAAACCCTCTAAATGTGTTACATTAGGTTTTCGATTCTCAGAAACTGGTAAATTGAGGAAAAACGTGCGCATCCATACTGGGAAGAAACTCTACCGATGTTACATCTGCGGATCACAGTTTTTTCCAGAACCGTTCACCACCAAAGAAACATGTGCATTCACACTCGAGAATCCCTCGTGCTATGGCATCTGTATATATCACAGTTTAAAAGCAGTTCGGTCCTGTACTGGTATTTTAAATCTTATCCAAATAGCTACTTCTCCAAATTGGAAACATTTGAGATTTCGGCATCAATCACCTTTACATTGTTATGAAAACCATTTTGATTGGGATAATACACATAGTTTTACCCCCTCAAAACTTAATGAGAGCTTTCTTGCACACTTTAATTTGTTTTTGTATGTGCGATTTTTGTTTCGTTATTTGTATTTGATCATTGCTTTTAGATGTGGCATCTATTATACGTGCCAATTCTCCTGTGAAATCTGGAACGCTCCAGGAATTTGGGTGTAGCTCCCGGTTTCCCGGAACAGAGGCAAACCTCCCGAATTTTCTGTGAAAATCTCCAACGAGACAGGGCGACACTACGGGAAATATATTCAAAGGTACTGAACCGCTGAATTTCCAGCAACAAATCTCCGCCTCCCCGCCTCTTTGGGCTGATTCACTCTACATTACCATCGTTTCTTTTCCTTTGCACAATCTGTCATTTCGTTGTTTATACATGAATGTTATTTCTCTAAATTATAGACAGGTATAATATTGTGATGAAAACCACAACAAGTTGTGTTGTCCATGCTGTATAGAGCAGAGACTGCCACTATGGGAAGGACTTTTAAAAGGTCACTACTCTATTGGTAATACTGCTGCTAACTGTGTCTTGTTCCATGGGTGGGTGTAACGTAGAAAGTCAATGGATATAACTTTTGCTACTGTGTTCCCCAAATTCCCCATCATTCCCGGTTATCGGGCTTAACTTGAATATTGTTGCGCAAGGCGGATGCACTCTATGTCACGCTACCTCCCGCAACAGTGTCTAACGTCAACGTGACGTCGCCTGAACTCGTCACCGCTGTCTACGCGTGCGACGTTTCGGCTGTCAGCGCATTATTCCGAAATCGTGGGAGTGACAAACACAATGATGACAGAAAGTCGAAATCACGCGAAGCAGTCAGATTGAAATCGAACATTGTACACTGCTGGTATCATCAGAAGTTCGGCGATCAGGCAAATTTCTGCAGTGGACCGCCTCGTCCTGACTTGCCAAAGGGAAAGAGTGCTCGCTCGGGAAACGCCACGGGCGGTCAGTAATCGGCGTCGTGACTGGCTCGCCCGCCTCACTCAACAAACGACTCCTCTTCGTTGCGGGTTTCTTAGTGGACTGTGGCTCGGCAGTATCAGTTTTACCGCCGACTCCTGAGGAGAAACGCTCTCCCAGTCCCACCGAGCACAACCTGTCAGCTGCAAACGGACAAAGCCTCCGTACTTTTGGCCGACGCAGTGCTCACTTCATCTTCCTTGGCCGCCCATGTTCACATGGCATGATTGTGGCTGACGTCGTCCACCCTATTCTCGGCATGGACTTCTTGCAAGATGGAGACAGGAAACTCTGCATCATCGACCCATACAGGCGTTGTCTCACTAATCGCTACACGATGGAAGAGTTTCCGACCGACACAAAAACATCATCTGTTTTTTCGCTGGTTCCTGCCACGAGTAGGCCACACCCGGCCCTATGCAACAGTGAAGAACTCAAGCACACGGCTGCTGGAGAAGACTTTGAGTTTCTGTGGGCAGAGTTCCCCGAATCACCGAGCCCAGTTTGAGTAAACTAGTCACCATGACTACGCCGCTTCACATCGTCACTGACGGCTCACCTGTTTACACACCATGCCGGAAACTTCACGGCGACAAAAAGACACAGGTGGAGGAGCAACTTCGTCAGTGGGAAAGACAGGAAATAATCCAACGATGTGAATCCAACTGGGCTTCACCTATCCACGCAGTTAAGAAGTCAGATGGCTCCTGGCGAGTATGTGGAGACTTCCGTCGTCTGAATGCCATGACCAAACTCGATAGATATCCGCTCCCAGCACTGTTTACCTTCAACGAACGACTCGCGGGTTGCACAGTGTTCAGCAAGGTTGATCTGAAACAAGCGTTTCAGCAAGTGTGCGTCGATGAGTCGTCCCAGGAAAAAACATCGATCATCACTACGCTCGGTCTCTTCAAGTTCCTCCGCATGCCATACGGTCTGAAAAACGCGGCGCAATGTTTTCAGCAGTTGCTTAGCGATTTATCATTCGCACACTTTGTTTATATGGATGATCTGATCGTATGCAGCTCGAACAGAGAGGAACATGTGAGGGATCTGAGACAACTCTTCCAGCGTCTAAAGGAGACGGGGTTACTGCTAAACCGGGACAAGTGTCAACTTGGACGTGCATCACTTTCGTTTCTTGGTCACGTGGTAGACTCGCAAGGCATTGCAATTCCCCCGGATCGAGTAGAGGCCATCAGACGGTTTTCGGTGCCAACGACCCCAAAAGAGTTGGAACGCTTCTTGGGAATCTGTGCATTTTTCCATCGCTTCGTGCCGCATGCATCCGGGAAAATGGCATCGCTTTCACGATTGAAGAGCGTCAACCGCCAGAAGGATTTCGATGAGGCGTGGCTGCCGGAACATGACCGCGCGTTTGCTGACGTGAAAGCCGCGATCGCTACCGCCACTCTACTCGTCCACCCTCTGCTAGACGCGCCGACCGAGATTTGGTGTGATGCGTCCAACATCGCGGTTGGGGCTGTTCTTGTTCAACTTCAACGCGGAATGTGGAAACCGCTCAGCTTCTGGAGTAGGCAACTTAACAAAGCACAGCGCAACTACTCGGCCACGGACCGAGAACTGCTCGCTGTGTCATACTCAGTAGACAAGTTCCGTTCGTACCTCGAAGGTCAGCCTATCATCGTTCGGACGGACCACAAGCCCCTTGTTGGTTCCGTTACCAAGAAGGCTGACACTGCACTTCCGATCCCGCGGCGCCATTTACTCAAAATCGCACAGTTTGTGGACCAACTACACCACCTGAAGGGAGAACGGAACGGCGTCGCTGATGCACTGTCTCGGGTGCTGTTGCAGTCGAAAGTCGCCACCGCGATGAACGCCATCGGCATCTGGTCGTCGCAGCAGCATGATCTGTGCCATGCAGATACCTTACCGACAGAAGGATCGCGTCCTGCGATACAGGAAGACGTGCTCGTGAATCAGATGTTCGTACAGCGACTCAAACATCAGCGACACATGCATAGGAAGCAGCTACGGGCTCCGGTATTTGTTCCAGCAACGCCGTCACTCAATGTTGTCAACACGTCAATGGCAGACTGCGTGACAACACCGGCTTCATCAGAGGTGTCAACTTCGTCTTCACCCTCCATTCGTCATGAGTTCTCAGACGCTGATAACCGTACTGCGTCAGTGCAAGCGTGTTGTGCGATTTTCACACCACGACCAGCACAACTCGTCGCCTTGCCTTCACCTTCAGATATCGGGTCTGTACAAGAACGCGATCAGCCATTGCAGAACTGGATTGCTCATCGTCGTTCTTCGGCATCCAGGTTCAGACCAGTCTTGGTCGAATGTGAGGACGGCACTAGTGTGTGGACGGACATCAGCGCTACGCCCGCGCGCATTCTCGTTCCGACCACGCTACAGCGCATTGTGTTTGACAATCTCCATCGTCTCGCACACCCAGGTTTAAAGGCCGGACTGATCCTCATCAAGCGTTCCTACTGGTGGCAAGGTATCAGCAGGGATGTCGCGAAATGGACGAAATCGTACGAATCTTGCCAAAAAGCCAAGATTCACGTGCATACGAAAATGCCACAGGAACAATTGCATGCGCCTACTAAACGATTCAGCCATATTCACATCGATATAGTTGGTCCACTAAAAACCAGCGTGTGAAGGCAAGAACACTTTGCTTACTATCATCGGCAGATGGACAGGCTGGCCAGAGGCTTACCCCAAGACGATGCACGGTGACGCAGCAAACGCTAAAGCATGTGCAACGGTGCTAGTGCGTGAGTGGCTCTCCAGATGGGGCGTGCCAGATGTCATCACATCCGACCGCGGGTCCCAGTTCGTGTCAGACTTGTGCAGCCTGATGGGAATTGCACGAGACCCAACTACAAGTTACCATCCCCAGCACAATGGGAAAATTGAACGTATGCATCGTTGTTTGAAGAACTCTCTTCGCGCCCGTCTTCTCGGACGAACGAATTGGCTGCAGAACTCCCGTGGGTGATGCTTGGATGGAGAGCGGCAGCTAACCACGACACTGGTGTTTCTCCGTCCATCCTAGTCACTGGTCAGCAACCTGCACTACCAGGCCAGCTGGTTGTACAGCGAGCTAGTATCGATGACACCTCCTCGTTCGGCAAAGAATTGTCATCGGCTATGGCGGCTCAGACATTCAACGAAAATCCGTGGCATGGAAAACGGCGAGGTCGCTCACATGTTCCGCACGATCTGTGGACGGCGACGCGAGTGTTAGTGCGCGCAGACAAGGTGCAACCGTCACTCGTTCCGAAGTACACGGGCCCGTTTCGGGTTTTGCGCCGCTGGGGCAAGTGCTTCCGTCTGCAGATGGAGAACCGCGAGGATACTATCTCAGTGGACAGACTACGACCTTTCTACGAGGACGAGACGGATCGTCGTGAACCGACCACCGACGTCGTCGGCACAGCAAACGGCGACAGGAACGACGATCGTGTGGAAGACTTGGTCGTGCGGCGGTCTAACAGAACAGTGCGTCCGCCGATTCGATTCAGAGACATTGTCTAAAACGCTACTGTCGTGACTGGCGCGGGGTATACTGTAGGGACACTAAACATACAGTTTCGTTCACTCGTATCGACGACGGAAACTAGAGAAATACAGTTTATCATTTATCACTCACACTGTTGTTTGTTATCGTCTTTATTGTGCTTATATTCACGGTCTCAACATAGTATACTATATAGTATACTATAGTATAATATATACTAAAGGCTAGCCACCAAACGTTTCCACAAATTAAATATACCATAGTATACTATTCGTAATATAACTATTATATAGGTATAGACAGTAAGCAAGCGGTACGCTAATTTGTTGTACAATTTCCAATAGTAGTTTGGGCGGAATCTCATCCACTGCAGGTGATTTATTATAATTCATAGTCCTTATTTTCTTAGCTACCATTTCCGGGGTTACAATTAACTGTCCTAACTAGTCTGAATCTGCCCCCTTGAACTTAGCCTCTGGTACTGGCAGTGAACTAATATCTTCCCTGGTAAACACTGAACTAAAATACTCATTCAGGTCTTCTGCCATTAAGAATCCCTCCGATATTATATCTCCAGCACTATCTTCAAGATTGGCCGACCTTATCCTGAACTTTCTGTTTGCTTCGATCATACGCATACAAACTCTTGCTGTCATGTTTTATATTACTAGCTAATTGTTGTTCGTAGCTTCTCTTTGAATTTCTAATTTCAGCTGTAGCTTGGTAAAGTGCATCTCTATAAATGTTGTAGTCTTCATCATTTCAGTATAAGTATAGACAGTAAAGTCTTTATGGTCTAGATACATATTTTGCGTAATATAAGAACACTACATTATCAAACAATTATATTTACATTCCTGTGACAATAAAGTCACACAAAGTCTAATTTAATAAAACAAACTCAAACTCGACAAATCCGGTGGTGGCGTCACGACTACCTTGTCAAGGTGTTGCGCACGCACTGATATGGCACTTGTAATTATAAATTTACCTATGTGTCTGCATACACACCTATAATTATAAATATACCTACGTGCACATATGAACACCTATAATTAAAAATTATTATATATATATACATGCTCACACACATAAAATTACGGGTCTTCAGTTATAGTAATGACACTGGACACAGTTTCTATGAACGTTATTTGTACTGTGACATCTCGAAACAATATTGATTTTATGGTAGCTGCGGTGCTGCAGGTTGCCACCGACACAGATGTCGAGTTTTAATTTAGTTTGTTTTGTGAATTTTGATCTTTATGGACGTGTGTGTACATTTTTGATTACGTAGGTCAGAAAGTTAAAGATCGCCAGAAAAAAAAATCATAGTTTCACTCGAAGAGGGAATGCGTTTTTCATAGATTTAGTTTTGCTTTTTGCACAAATAATCTAAGACTTTTCTCCTGATTTTAGTGACACATCATTCCATTTCAGGGGATGTAGTGCGGATTTATCATGATACATTAATAATATTTTATGCATCATTTTACTGACTTCTATCGTGTCTATCTACTAGCCTTCATTATACTAATGTGCGTCTTTCTATGTAGATATAGTTTACACTACGATATGTAGAATGGATATAATTTGTCACAATAGAGATCAACAAATTATCTGCAATTTACCTGTCTGCTAGTATCTCTAATATTGCCTACATCTACTGTACTGACATAATTATTATCAGTTTCATGTTATAAAACGCTGTATGTGCAGAAGTGTCTACAATGACCTGATCAAGATGCAGAAACGCAGTCGCATTGATAACAACAACTGATGAGTTGTCTGCTTCAAAACAGCGTAGGACATTGAGCCAAGTCACTGAATGTCCACATGTTTGCTTTCAGCAAGAAGAGAAAAAATGTGATGGTGTCTCCTGTGGAACAATACTTACATGTAAGCAGACAACAACTCCCTCTCATTGACGGCAACCATTCAAGTGTGACCATTATGGAGTGAACATTTATCGACTCATCTGCGATCTCTGACTTGTGAAAAAAAGTGAAATTAAGTCGAAACGTCTTCTCAGAGTAGAACTTCAAACTGCACATATATGGACATCCATACTGTGGATAAACCTGTAAATGTGACACCTCTGCACTCTGTCTTGTAGTGTGGTGACTAAAACCTCCTCGTGTGCACCCGAACTTAAGAAAATCGTTTAAATAAGATGCATGTCGTCTACAAATCTCTCAGTATTGTAACATACATGTGCACTGGAACTACTGATCAAAGAGTTTACAGGCTGCAATAATACTGCTGAAGTTGAAGACAGAAGTGTTAATCTTCTCTGGTGAAACGATATACAAAGGAAGTATAAACAAATCATGATAAAACTGGAAATTTAAGCAATATGTCTGCGAATATGCACACTCGTATCATTGAGAAGAGATTTGTATGTGACACTTGTGGAAAACATTTTTTAAACAACAGTGGCTTAATGGTACATGTGCGTACTCACACTGGGGAGAAACCTTTTAAATGTGATACATGTGGTGCACAATTCTCACAAAATGGTAATTTGAAGAAACATGTACGTGTACATACTTGTGAGAAACCATTCAAATGTGATACATATGGTGCACGATTCTCAGAGAATAGTCATTTGAAGAGACATATCAACACCGGGGAGAAACCCTACAAATGTGATACATGTGGTGCACGATTCTCAAAAAACAGACATTTGAAGAAACATGTACGTGTACATTCTGGTGAGAAACCTTTCAAATGTGATACATGTGGAGCACGATTCTCACATAATACATCTTTGAAGATACATATGCGTATGCACACTGGGGAGAAACCCTACAAATGTGATACATGTGGTGCACTATTCTCACAGAATAATAATATGAAGACTCATATTCGTATCCACACTGGGGAGAAACCCTACAAATGTGATACATGTGGTGCACAATTCTCACATAATAATAATTTGAAGTCTCATATCCGTATCCACACTGGGGAGAAACCGTTCAAATGTTATACATGTGGTGCACAATTCTCACGAAATAATACTTTGAAGACTCATATCCGTATCCACACTGGGGAGAAACCCTACAAATGTGATACATGTGGTGCACAATTCTCACATAATAATAATTTGATGTCTCATATCCGTATCCACACTGGGGAGAAACCGTTCAAATGTGATACATGTAGTGCACAATTCTCACAGAATAAAACTTTGAAGTCTCATATCCGTATCCACTCTGGGGAGAAACCCTACAAATGTGATACATGTGGTGCACAATTCTCAGAAAACAGTAATTTGAAGAAACATGTACGTGTACATTCTGGTGAGAAACCTTTCAAATGTGATATATGTGGAGCACGATTCTCACATAATACATCTTTGAAGATACATATCCGTATGCACACTGGGGAGAAACCCTACAAATGTGATACATGCGGTGCACTATTCTCACAGAATAGGCATTTAAAAAAACATGCCCGTACCCACACCGGGGACAAAACTTACAAATGTGATACGTATGGTGCACAATTCTCACAAAATGTTAATTTGAAGAAACATGTCCGTATCCACACAGGGGAGAAACACTAAAAATGTTATACGTGTCGTGCACATTTCTCAGAAAATGGTAATTTAAAGAAACATGTCCTTATTCATACTGGGGAGAAACCCTACAGATGTGTTATATGTGGTGCACAATTCTCAGCAAGTGGTGCTTTGAAGACGCATGTCCGTATTCATATTGGGTAGAAACCTTACAAATGTGACAGCTGTGGGGCAACATTTTCCAGGAGTTTTTCGCGAAAGACATGTAATGCACATTGACATCGGCAAAGTCCTTCAGATGTCATATCTGTGGACCTCTCTTTAAAAACTAGTAATACTGATAGTGATAGTTTATATACACATGGACTGTTAAGAAAGGAATAACATTTTAGGGAAACAGTGTTTACAGGCGGAAAGTATAATAGCTATCGTAAGAGAAATAACTATTTGGCAATAACAAATATCCGTGCGACGCTTCAGAGAGTTTGTGAGAGTTGTGTCATGTCCAGTTTCAATGTTGCCTTGTCAACCACAGCCACAGCAGGAATATAACGATATTAATGTAGACTTTATGTCAGACTCACTGCAGAGTATCATTGTTTCTGTTGCATTGTACAATTTGTCAAGTCATTGCTTATACTTGTATACGACCAGTGCAGGATATGTTGATTTTACTTAAATGTCGTATTACTGAAATGTCCTGATATGGAAATGTCCTATTACAAAAACATCCCTTTAAAGAAATGTCCTTTTACCGAAATTTGTGTTACCAATTGTCCACGGCCAAAGTGACCTTTACCAAACTGTCTGGTTATCATGTGACTTACTACAGAATGCCATTGTTTGTGTTGGATTGCACAGTTTGTCAAGTCATTGCTTATTTTTGTGTATATGACCAGTGCAGCATGTAAGGCGTGGCAGTCACGGCAATCGCCCAGGAACCCCACAATTTAACTTTGATGGGTGCGTCCACGAAACCCTTCTTTCTTGGGTAATTTCTTTGCTGAGGCAACGTTTTTAGACGTAACTTGTGTGCTTTAGTATGATGTAAACTAGTGTTTTAAATGTACAAAATTCGTATTTTGCCGTGAAGTCCCTAGTGTAGAAGAGAGGGACGAATGAGAACTATAATGATGTGATATCCACTGAGTGACTGGCTTGAGGCCACCACAGTAATAACTCCTGTGTATGACGAAAGGTGGTCGTATCCTTTGTTTGACTAAGCTACACAACTGAAATGCTGAGATGAATGTCACAAGAATTTGTGTTGTGTTTGGCTTCATTCGTTGTAGAACATAGTCGACCACTGTAAGAATGAGTTTTAAAAGGTCATTATTCTATATTGGTAATAGAGTTGTCACTATACTATATTGGTTAATACAGTTGTCACTATACTATATTGGTAATACTGTCGCCAACTGTTGGTTGTTCTGAGGTTGGATGTAACGTAGTCACTAAAAACCGATGCAGCTACAGCTTTTGTCATTGTCAACTCCCAAATTTCCCATCACACTTGGCCCCCAGGCTAAATGTGAATAATTACAAATATACGAGCGTCCGTATAGGCCCTACATTCACACACATCCTCACACACATACACAGAGGCCCCACATTATATTTTACGGGCGCGTCCACAAAATTGTTTTGTGGTTAATTTGGTGTCGAAACATTTCTAGACGTAACTTGTGCTTCAGTATGATGCAAACTAGTGTTCTAAATGTAAAAAGTACACAAATACACACATAAATTTAAGGGCTCACCTCATTTTGTTCTGTTACAATTATGCGTTTTGCTTAAATTTTACACGACAAGTAAAACATTCACATCGTTAAAGGTATTTTTATAGTATACAAATATTGCGTCTTCATACATTTTGAGGCCCAAATAGCCTTCCGGTTTACTTCAGTCTGCATCGCTGTCTGCGGTAATGCGTTAGCCGTTTCCGCGGCGTGCGCTTCAAATGAACAATAAACATATCGTGTTCATACAAACCGGACCATCGTTTAGTTCCAAAAAGTGGGCTTTGCTATTAGAACGTAAATGTACCTCAGATCTTCCCATTCGTGTAGCAGTAGACTTTAGTTGCATGACCAGTCCACGAAAAATGGGACACCCCCACACTGTATCGTGTTTTGTAACTTCTAAAATATTTTAGTAAGCCACCAGAGCGGGATCGAGGTTGGTCTGGTTGGCACGTGCCCGCTAGACCTTCGCGTTTCTGAGGGCCTCATGGGACGCTGTCCTAGTTTAATTTTTAGAGAACCTGAAGGTGTTTTGGGGAACTTCAAGGGGGGTGCAACTGGTGGTTACTTTGAGTGTTTGAAGATGGTTGTTTGGGTATGTGCCACCCTAGACATTTGTGTTGGTGGGAACCTCAATGGGATGTTTTCGGAGGTTTTTGTAGAGCTTGTCAATGGGGATTCGTGGGATGCCTCGAGGGGTATGCCATTGGAGGTTTCTAGAGAGTCTTAGCTCCCGAATATTCACCGCGTTCTAACGCCAGTGTGTATAAACACGAATAGTCCAATTTACGATGTACCTAAATTTGGGGCCCGTGCAATTTGGTTGTCAAAAGCAATTTTTTGGCATCTACAATGTCTCAGTCAGCAGACGGTCTTAGGTGGCAATTTTACTTTTTGTTTTTAAAGCAATGGCAGCCATTTTACAAAATGCCCGCCATATTACATGTCTTAACAACTGCGTCACATAGAACCATAATTTTCGTGTCAAAACAAGGGTTTTGGAGATATATATACAAATATTTTATACTTGACCTTCTGTGACTTTCAGATCCGCTATTTTTAAAGATGGCGGTCGTCAAAACAAATTTCACAATATCTTGACAATTGTGTCACATGTCAGCATGTAGTATTGTGGTCAGCGATTTCAAATATGTTACGAATGTCGTTTGCCGACATTCATATATCCGCCATTTTTAAAGATGACGCCCGTCAAAACCATTTATCACTACACGTAGCTAAAGAACTGCATCACCTAAAGCCATTATGTTGATGCCAAAATATAGATTTTCAGGTGCGATGATTTCAAATATGTTACTTTTGACCTTTGCCGACAGTAAAATATCGGCAATTTTTTTAAGATGGCGCCCGTTAAAGCTATTTGTCGCTATATCTAATAAACTACATCACCTAGAGCTATAATGTTGATGTAAAAATGGAGCTTTCCAGTACGATTATTATAAATATGTTACTTTTTACCTTAACCATTTTCTTAAGATGGCGCCTGTCAGCGCTTAATACCCCTATGTAATAAGAACTACATAACCTAGAGCCAATACATTGATGTCTACCTGTATATGTTCAGGTGCTGTCAGCGCTTAGTACCCCTATATAGTAAGAACTACATAACCTAGAGCCAAGACATTGATGTCTACCTGTATGTGTTCAGGTGCTGTCAGCGCTTAGTACCCCTATATAGTAAGAACTACATAACCTAAAGCCAAGACATTGATGTCTACCTGTATGTGTTCAGGTGCTGTCAGCGCTTAGTACCCCTATATAGTAAGAACTACATAACCTAAAGCCAAGACATTGATGTCTACCTGTATGTGTTCAGGTGCTGTCAGAGCTTAGTACCCCTATATAGTAAGAACTACATAACCTAGAGCCAAGACATTGATGTCTACCTGTATGTGTTCAGGTGCTGTCAGCGCTTAGTACCCCTATATAGTAAGAACTACATAACCTAAAGCCAAGACATTGATGTCTACCTGTATGTGTTCAGGTGCTGTCAGCGCTTAGTACCCCTATATAGTAAGAACTACATAACCTAAAGCCAAGACATTGATGTCTACCTGTATGTGTTCAGGTGCTGTCAGCGCTTAGTACCCCTATATAGTAAGAACTACATAACCTAAAGCCAAGACATTGATGTCTACCTGTATGTGTTCAGGTGCTGTCAGAGCTTACTCCCCCTATATAGTAAGAACTACATAACCTAAAGCCAATACATTGATGTCTACCTGTATGTGTTCAGGTGCTGTCAGAGCTTACTACCCCTATATAGTAAGAACTACATAACCTAGAGCCAAGACATTGATGTCTTCCTGTATGTTTTCAGGTGCTATCAGAGCTTAGTACCCCTATATAGTAAGAACTACATAACCTAAAGCCAATACATTGATGTCTACCTGTATGTGTTCAGGTGCTGTCAGAGCTTACTACCCCTATATAGTAAGAACTACATAACCTAGAGCCAAGACATTGATGTCTACCCGTATGTTTTCAGGTGCGATGATATCAAATGTTGCTGTTATCCTTCGCCGATTTTTCATATCCTTTATTTTCAGCACACAAGGTGTCCGCCAGATATTCGGCGATGTGAGACAATGAGCAAAGTCACTTCAAACGTTGTTTTATTGACATTATGGTGCTACCTACCCTCAAAATACACAACTAGGATTTTTAAGCGTTTCACACATCCTGCTCATACCCGCTCCCGTCATCTGCGTATCGGAATGATTTATCTATACCGATCGCTATCGCGAGACTTGCACAGTAAAGTTCGCAGGCTAAGCTGACACCTAACACAACAACGTCAGTGTTGACAGTTTTAATTACTTTTTTAGTCCTTCGGGCCGAAGGTCGAACGGACTTATGCCATCACTCTGCGTCCGCCTTGCGCCGTTCGCCGTTAGGGGTCATGTTCTAGTTAGACTTCCTGTCCGTTGCGAAGAAAAATGCTGTGACATAAGTGCATTTGAGTAGGGAGATTTTCATGTGTGATTGTAGAAGGTGGATTTCTAGATGTTTTCAGTAAGCGGAAGGATATTTGGCAGCAATTTGCCTGTGTGACCTGTTTGCGGAGTAATTCTTGCCGGCATTTGTAAATATTGATGGGTGTCACACATACAGGCATTTTACGAGAGCTGGAAGTATGCAATTTTTGTTAAACTCTATCGGCATGTCATTGAGGTGATGATAACAGCAGGTGAGAAGTTTAAGACATTTTTGTAGCCACGTTTTCTTATCATCAGACAAAACGTTAACATGGTCGCCTATGGGAAAACCAACAGTGGGCTGACTCCAATAAAGACCATGGCAACGGAAGCATGCTATTGTCATTGCACAATCATGGAGGACGCATTTTACTTCAAATATCGTGAAACAATCACTAATAATATATGTATGGCAAACAACAGTTGAACGGGACAAACCGTTTTTGGATATTGCAGACTTCTCATCAGTCTGCAAGTCCAAATCACAGTGTCGGAACACATGTCTTATAAGGGGGGTGGGGTGTGTATGCTACTAGTTAGCCTCAATTTGCAAATCTGTTAAAATCTATCGGCCTGTCAATGAGTTGATGATAACAGCATGTGAGAAGTTTAAGACATTTTTGTAGGTCACGTTTTCTTATAATCAGACAAAACGTTAACATGGTCGCCTATGGAAAAACCAATAGTGGGTTGACCCCGTTAGCAGCCATATCTCAGAAACCTTTCTGCAACTTTTTCTCTAATTTTGCATAAACGTATCTTAGGGTACTGTTAATATGCACGAAAATGTGTATTTGATTGAATCATTCCAAAGGCCCCGTAGGACCCCTAGGGCCCAATTTTTTTTTCACATTTTCCCTATTTTTCAAATATTCTCCAGTAACTGTTTCTCTACTTTTGCATATACATTACATGTGGTAGTGCCACTAAACACAACAAATCTGTATTTGACTGAATGATTCTAAGGGCAATACAGGGTCCCCCAAAATGCAGTTAAAGTGTGACATTTACAATCTGGTTATCAGTCATTACGTTGATCTGATCTTATGTGCAGAAGTTCCACAATTTCTCATAAACATAATTAAGTTAGTAAATTAAGAAACCTTTATAAAACATGCCCTGTAAAGAGGAGATTAGTAAAATTATTGTGGAATTTGAATTAAATTCTAGGTGTCAAGCAGTCTAGTTTCATATCCTCTACACAACACTGACTCCAGGAAACTAACTATATTTTACAACTATACGGAACACAAAATAAACATAATTATTGATAACAAAGGCCCTTCACACACTCTTGCCTCCTCATAAGCGATAAGGTTCCCCTTTCTGAGATATACAAACATGCAACTAGCAACTACAGTACGTATTTCAACTACCATATAGGCACACAATTACACTATTTCTCACCAGCACGCGCATTTTAAAATAGGTGAAGCTAAACTTTATTGTGTATTGGTTAACAACAGTTATTCATAGACATTCGCTTTCCACCGCAATACTTGAAAATTATTATTTGTGTTAAGCCAGATAAGTTTGCTTACCGGGATTGAAGCTTGTAAGAAATACACTCGCTACATATCTTAAATTGTTGCTTGTTGAGAATAGCCTCTTTAATAGACGGGAGTTACCTTAATCAGCATACTAAAGATAAAAAGCCGCACATCTAGTTTATTTGTAACAGATTTCTAATGATCAATCATAAATTATTTTATATGGCTTAATTTATGTGCTCAACATTTTAAAATCATCGTCACACCATTCATTCACCAGTATTTTGTTTGCATCTGTAACCTCTTAGTGACTACAATTAGGACTGATACTTTTACATGCGAGGAGACCCTGGGATAGTGTGAAGTCCTTCTGTATGGCTAATTGGAGACAGTGGTTCTTTGACACACTTTCCTCTAGTGACTGCCCTTTTCACACATGGCACTGGAGACAGACCCCTCAGCCAGGCTCCCATATATTCAGTGCTAATCACTTAACAGATAACGGTTCTCCCATTAACATATGTACAAATCAGCCTTTCTTGGCATTCCTTGTAATGTTTGAACATATCACCCAGCTTTTAGGATGAGGCTTAAAGCTTTTGAGAAACATGGAATACAATTAGTGGTTCACATTTTAAAGATACAATTTCGAGGGGGTTCACATTTTGGAGAAAAGGGATCACAAAAGTGAGTTTGTTTACATTTTGACAAACTACTATTATATAGCACTAATTTCTGAATGAATCACATTTTGAGAATGCACGTCATTGTTTGCGGTGTAACTTTTGTATGCTTCATTTTCTGCTGCTACAAGTTGCGTTCATCTGAAAGATTATTCAATGATAATACATATGTTGTGGTGTTGGAAATATATAGCTTTGGTATATTGTACACGAGGGTTGTGATAGGAAACTATTGGACATTGCGACAGTCCAGAAAGACAGTATGAGATGTGTCACTCAATATATGAAGTGTGACTTTCAGATAATTCATTTTGTAGTGCTATTGATGGATTATGATGGGCCTCTCCATTAACTCCCTATATATTTATGTGAAATATATCATTATCTCATTAAAATATTTCAGAACAGGCTAACGCTAAGCTGCAACTGTCTTTGAATTTGTTTACATTTTGACAAACTACTATTATGTAGCACTAATTTTTGAATTGGCACGACTAATGCTAATATATCCCACAAAATGATTTCTGCAGGAAACAACGTCGGTGTAAATTATCGTCCCATTATTCTTACTGACAAAGACCTGTAAGTTAGGTGAGTAACACCTTCGAAGTTCTGACAGCAGGACACCGCCTTCTGTGAAGTTGAGACAACAGTTTGACAAAGGCTTCAAGTTCAAACGGTCTATCACCGTCCAGCTGACCCATTTTTTATTTTCTTTAGACTACCTTTTGCTCTCAAATAATCTGTCCTCTTAATATTATACATAAAGACATAATCTGGCATAACTTTATACATTTTTGTAGCAGCACATTTGTACTTCCAGTGTATCATATATTTATCACTTGTTGTGTATTACACCCAGCTGTGGAGCTAAGATTCTCTGCCTGCTATTGTTTGATGGAAACTGTGACTAATCTGTAATTGTTCACTGGCAGTGAGTAGCTTGTGTCAACAGACAACATTAAACCACTAGACCCCTGTTAAACTGGACAGTTGCCTGTAGATTTTAAACTGTGTCAAACAGTGAGTCTACCTTTTGCTCTCAAATAATCTGTCCTCTTAGTTTTACACATAAATACATAATCTGGCATAACTTGATAAGTCTTTGTAGCAGAACATTTGTACTTCCAGTGTATCATTGCTATATAACATACATATTACATACTATGTGCCACATTTGAATGTTGTGCATGTAATATTTCCATGCAGTCCATTTGTATATATAATGTAAAACTTCAACAGCCGTTTTCTTCATTTTCACTTTTTGACCCCTACCATGTTCAATGCTCCATAACTTCGCCAATTTTTGTAGCAGTCATAATTTTAGAAACCGTGTAAAGCACCCTACCAAACCTTTACAAGGATGTAAGAAAACAATGTTACAATTTTTCCGACTTATCACTCATTTGGTCAGCCGGGGTCACATATAGACGTATTAGTCCAAAGGACTTCAGGGCCACTTGGCCCATTTTTTAATAATATCATGGTTGAAATCACGTGTATTGTACAATTGTGCCTAATGGTAGGTAATTGTAAAGCGGAATGCAAATATTTAAAATTACTTCCGCTATGCCCCACCCCCCGTCTCCTCTTCCTACCAATAACACAGAGGAAAACGTTAATGTTATGTTAAGCTTCTTCGGAATTGTTCATTGGCAACTTGCGGATACAGATAGTTTGACAAAAAGCAAAAGAAACCTGTACAAACCTCCTTTGAACGCAACGAATCGCCTGGACAGCGGATTCGCGTCAATGACGCGTCGTACAGTGAAATGCCGCATGTGCCACAGGGACGCATACAAAAAACAACGTGTTGATGTAATAACCTTGAGGGCTCACCTCGATTTTCCCGTTATAACTATATTTTTGCTTAAATTTGACACGACAAGACGTTAAATAAACCATTCACGTCGTCACAGGTATTTTTTTTGTATAAAAACATTGCGTCTTCGCGCATATTGAGTCCCAAATAGCCTTCCGGTTTGCTTCAGTCTGCATCGCTGTCAGTAGTCGTGCGTCAGCCGTTTCTGCGGCGTGCGCTTCAAATGAGCAATGGACAGCGCCTGTTCATGGAAACCGTACCATCGTTTAGGTCCAAAATTCTGCTTTATTTTTAGAACGTAAATGTGCCTGAGATCTTCCGATCCGATTGCCAGTATATTGTAGTTGCATGACCAGTCCGGTTTACGATGTACTTAAATTTGGGTCCCGTGCAATTTGCTTGTCAAAAGTATTTTTTTTTTAAAGATTGTTGTCTACAATGTCTCGGTCAATAGAAGGTCACAGGTGGCAATTTTTTGTTTTTTTGTTTTTAAGGCAATGGCAACCATTTTACAAAATGGCCGCCAAATCACATTGATGCATGTCTTATCAACTGCGTTACAAAGATCCATAATTTTTTTGAAAAAGCAAGGGTTTTAGAGGACAATGAATTCAAGTATTTTACAATTGACCTGCGATTTCAAATATGTTACAAATGTGCTTTGAGACATTCATATATCCGCCACATTTAACTAACCACAATTAATGCCACATGTTTGACGGTTTCTCACCAACACGCGCGTTTAAAAATAGGTGAAGTTAAACTTGATTAATTTGTTATTGTTTAAATAAATTTATTTGTATGAAGCTAGATTAATTTCTTTTCAGGTTTTTTGCTTGTACCAAATAAACCCGTTACACATCTTTATTTGTGAGAATAGCCCTTTGATACTCGGTAGGTAACTGAATCAGCATAATAAAAACAGCATCCATCATTTACGTTTTAACAGAATTCTGACAATATGTCAAGAATTATTTTTATATGGCCCAATTAAGACAGTGTAGATGTGCTCGTATCTGTTCCTTACTCAGTGTTAAATCATTGTTACCCCTTTCACCCACTTGCATTTAACATCATACGGATGAGAACCATTAAACAATTGGGGGGTAATTCACATCACAAATATTAAATTTGAGTGGGGCTTTAACATTTTGTGAGGGAGTTCACAAAAGGCGGTTCACGGAATTCATGTGTACCCCTTTCTTACGGACTGGCATACTGGCAAGAAACCGTACAAATGTCTTACATGTGTTACACAATTCTCACAAAGTGGTTTATTGAAAATCCACGTCCGTATTCATACTGGGGAGAAACCCTTCAAATGTGATGTATGTGGATCACAATTCTCAACAAATGGTCGAATAACGATACTTGTCCGTAGGCAGAGTGCCGAGAAACCACACAAGTGTGACACATGTGCTTCACAATTCTCAAAAAGTTTTCGTTTAACAATCGACACATGTCCGTATCCACACTGGAGTGAAACCCTACATATGTGATATATGTGGAGCACAGTTCTCAGCAAATGGTTTACTGACGACACATATCCGCATTGATATTGGGGAGAAACCCTCTAAATGTGTTACATTAGGTTTTCGATTCTCAGAAACTGGTAAATTGAGGAAAAACGTGCGCATCCATACTGGGAAGAAACTCTACCGATGTTACATCTGCGGATCACAGTTTTTTCCAGAACCGTTCACCACCAAAGAAACATGTGCATTCACACTCGAGAATCCCTCGTGCTATGGCATCTGTATATATCACAGTTTAAAAGCAGTTCGGTCCTGTATTTTAAATCTTATCCCAATAGCTACTTCTCCAAATTGGAAACATTAGAGATTTTGGCATCAATAACCTTTACATTGTTATGAAAACCATTTTGATTGGGATAATACACATAGTTTTACCCCCTCAAAACTTAATGAGAGCTTTCTTGCACACTTTAATTTGTTTTTGTATGTGCGATTTTTGTTTCGTTATTTGTATTTGATCATTGCTTTTAGATGTGGCATCTATTATACGTGCCAATTCTCCTGTGAAATCTGGAACGCTCCAGGAATTTGGGTGTAGCTCCCGGTTTCCCGGAACAGAGGCAAACCTCCCGAATTTTCTGGAAAATCTCCAACGAGACAGGGCGACACTACGGGAAATATATTCAAAGGTACTGAACCGCTGAATTTCCAGCAACAAATCTCCGCCTCCCCGCCTCTTTGGGCTGATTCACTCTACATTACCATCGTTTCTTTTCCTTTGCACAATCTGTCATTTCGTTGTTTATACATGAATGTTATTTCTCTAAATTATAGACAGGTATAATATTGTGATGAAAACCACAACAAGTTGTGTTGTCCATGCTGTATAGAGCAGAGACTGCCACTATGGGAAGGACTTTTAAAAGGTCACTACTCTATTGGTAATACTGCTGCTAACTGTGTCTTGTTCCATGGGTGGGTGTAACGTAGAAAGTCAATGGATATAACTTTTGCTACTGTGTTCCCCAAATTCCCCATCATTCCCGGTTATCGGGCTTAACTTGAATATTGTTGCGCAAGGCGGATGCACTCTATGTCACGCTACCTCCCGCAACAGTGTCTAACGTCAACGTGACGTCGCCTGAACTCGTCACCGCTGTCTACGCGTGCGACGTTTCGGCTGTCAGCGCATTATTCCGAAATCGTGGGAGTGACAAACACAATGATGACAGAAAGTCGAAATCACGCGAAGCAGTCAGATTGAAATCGAACATTGTACACTGCTGGTATCATCAGAAGTTCGGCGATCAGGCAAATTTCTGCAGTGGACCGCCTCGTCCTGACTTGCCAAAGGGAAAGAGTGCTCGCTCGGGAAACGCCACGGGCGGTCAGTAATCGGCGTCGTGACTGGCTCGCCCGCCTCACTCAACAAACGACTCCTCTTCGTTGCGGGTTTCTTAGTGGACTGTGGCTCGGCAGTATCAGTTTTACCGCCGACTCCTGAGGAGAAACGCTCTCCCAGTCCCACCGAGCACAACCTGTCAGCTGCAAACGGACAAAGCCTCCGTACTTTTGGCCGACGCAGTGCTCACTTCATCTTCCTTGGCCGCCCATGTTCACATGGCATGATTGTGGCTGACGTCGTCCACCCTATTCTCGGCATGGACTTCTTGCAAGATGGAGACAGGAAACTCTGCATCATCGACCCATACAGGCGTTGTCTCACTAATCGCTACACGATGGAAGAGTTTCCGACCGACACAAAAACATCATCTGTTTTTTCGCTGGTTCCTGCCACGAGTAGGCCACACCCGGCCCTATGCAACAGTGAAGAACTCAAGCACACGGCTGCTGGAGAAGACTTTGAGTTTCTGTGGGCAGAGTTCCCCGAAGTCACCGAGCCCAGTTTGAGTAAACTATTCACCATGACTACGCCGCTTCACATCGTCACTGACGGCTCACCTGTTTACACACCATGCCGGAAACTTCACGGCGACAAAAAGACACAGGTGGAGGAGCAACTTCGTCAGTGGGAAAGACAGGAAATAATCCAACGGTGTGAATCCAACTGGGCTTCACCTATCCACGCAGTTAAGAAGTCAGATGGCTCCTGGCGAGTATGTGGAGACTTCCGTCGTCTGAATGCCATGACCAAACTCGACAGATATCCGCTCCCTGCACTGTTTACCAAAGGTTGATCTGAAACAAGCGTTTCAGCAAGTGTGCGTCGATGAGTCGTCCCAGGAAAAAACATCGATCATCACTACGCTCGGTCTCTTCAAGTTCCTCCGCAGGCCATACGGTCTGAAAAACGCGGCGCAATGTTTTCAGCGCAATGTACATCAGTTGCTTAGCGATTTGTCATTCGCACACTTTGTTTATATGGATGATCTGATCGTAGGCAGCTCGAACAGAGAGGAACATGTGAGGGATCTGAGACAACTCTTCCAGCGTCTAAAGGAGACGGGGTTACTGCTAAGCCGGGACAAGTGTCAACTTGGACGTGCATCACTTACGTTTCTTGGTCACGTGATAGACTCGCAAGGCATTGCAATTCCCCCGGAGCGAGTAGAGGCCATCAGACAGTTTCCGGTGCCAACGACCCCAAAAGTGTTGGAACGCTTCTTGGGAATATGTGCATTTTTCCATCGCTTCGTGCCGCATGCATCCGGGAAAATGGCATCGCTTTCACGATTGAAGAGCGTCAACCGCCAGAAGGATTTCGATGAGACGTGGCTGCCGGAACATGACCGCGCGTTTGCGGACGTGAAAGCCGCGATCGCTACCGCCACTCTACTCGTCCACCGTCTGCTAGACGCACCGACCGAGATTTGGTGTGATGCGTCCAACATCGCGGTTGGGGATGTTCTTGTTCAACTTCAACGCGGAATGTGGAAACCGCTCAGCTTCTGGAGTAGGCAACTTAACAAAGCACAGCGCAACTACTCGGCCACGGACCGAGAACTGCTCGCTGTGTCATACTCGGTAGACAAGTTCCGTTCGTACCTCGAAGGTCAGCCTATCATTGTTCGGACGGACCACAAGCCCCTTGTTGGTTCCGTTACCAAGAAGGCTGACACTGCACTTCCGATCCCGCGGCGCCATTTACTCAAAATCGCACAGTTTGTGGACCAACTACACCACCTGAAGGGAGAACGGAACGGCGTCGCTGATGCACTGTCTCGGGTGCTGTTGCAGTCGAAAGTCGCCACCGCGATGAACGCCATCGGCATCTGGTCGTCGCAGCAGGATGATCTGTGCCATGCAGATACCTTACCGACAGAAGGATCGCGTCCTGCGATACAGGAAGACGTGCTCGTGGATCAGATGTTCGTACAGCGACTCAAACATCAGCGACACATGCATAGGAAGCAGCTACGGGCTCCGGTATTTGTTCCAGCAACGCCGTCACTCAATGTTGTCAACACGTCAATGGCAGACTGCGTGACAACACCGGCTTCATCAGAGGTGTCAACTTCGTCTTCACCCTCCATTCGTCATGAGTTCTCAGACGCTGATAACCGTACTGCGTCAGTGCAAGCGTGTTGTGCGATTTTCACACCACGACCAGCACAACTCGTCGCCTTGCCTTCACCTTCAGATATCGGGTCTGTACAAGAACGCGATCAGCCATTGCAGAACTGGATTGCTCATCGTCGTTCTTCGGCATCCAGGTTCAGACCAGTCTTGGTCGAATGTGAGGACGGCACTAGTGTGTGGACGGACATCAGCGCTACGCCCGCGCGCATTCTCGTTCCGACCACGCTACAGCGCATTGTGTTTGACAATCTCCATCGTCTCGCACACCCAGGTTTAAAGGCCGGACTGATCCTCATCAAGCGTTCCTACTGGTGGCAAGGTATCAGCAGGGATGTCGCGAAATGGACGAAATCGTACGAATCTTGCCAAAAAGCCAAGATTCACGTGCATACGAAAATGCCACAGGAACAATTGCATGCGCCTACTAAACGATTCAGCCATATTCACATCGATATAGTTGGTCCACTAAAAACCAGCGTGTGAAGGCAAGAACACTTTGCTTACTATCATCGGCAGATGGACAGGCTGGCCAGAGGCTTACCCCAAGACGATGCACGGTGACGCAGCAAACGCTAAAGCATGTGCAACGGTGCTAGTGCGTGAGTGGCTCTCCAGATGGGGCGTGCCAGATGTCATCACATCCGACCGCGGGTCCCAGTTCGTGTCAGACTTGTGCAGCCTGATGGGAATTGCACGAGACCCAACTACAAGTTACCATCCCCAGCACAATGGGAAAATTGAACGTATGCATCGTTGTTTGAAGAACTCTCTTCGCGCCCGTCTTCTCGGACGAACGAATTGGCTGCAGAACTCCCGTGGGTGATGCTTGGATGGAGAGCGGCAGCTAACCACGACACTGGTGTTTCTCCGTCCATCCTAGTCACTGGTCAGCAACCTGCACTACCAGGCCAGCTGGTTGTACAGCGAGCTAGTATCGATGACACCTCCTCGTTCGGCAAAGAATTGTCATCGGCTATGGCGGCTCAGACATTCAACGAAAATCCGTGGCATGGAAAACGGCGAGGTCGCTCACATGTTCCGCACGATCTGTGGACGGCGACGCGAGTGTTAGTGCGCGCAGACAAGGTGCAACCGTCACTCGTTCCGAAGTACACGGGCCCGTTTCGGGTTTTGCGCCGCTGGGGCAAGTGCTTCCGTCTGCAGATGGAGAACCGCGAGGATACTATCTCAGTGGACAGACTACGACCTTTCTACGAGGACGAGACGGATCGTCGTGAACCGACCACCGACGTCGTCGGCACAGCAAACGGCGACAGGAACGACGATCGTGTGGAAGACTTGGTCGTGCGGCGGTCTAACAGAACAGTGCGTCCGCCGATTCGATTCAGAGACATTGTCTAAAACGCTACTGTCGTGACTGGCGCGGGGTATACTGTAGGGACACTAAACATACAGTTTCGTTCACTCGTATCGACGACGGAAACTAGAGAAATACAGTTTATCATTTATCACTCACACTGTTGTTTGTTATCGTCTTTATTGTGCTTATATTCACGGTCTCAACATAGTATACTATATAGTATACTATAGTATAATATATACTAAAGGCTAGCCACCAAACGTTTCCACAAATTAAATATACCATAGTATACTATTCGTAATATAACTATTATATAGGTATAGACAGTAAGCAAGCGGTACGCTAATTTGTTGTACAATTTCCAATAGTAGTTTGGGCGGAATCTCATCCACTGCAGGTGATTTATTATAATTCATAGTCCTTATTTTCTTAGCTACCATTTCCGGGGTTACAATTAACTGTCCTAAATAGTCTGAATCTGCCCCCTTGAACTTAGCCTCTGGTACTGGCAGTGAACTAATATCTTCCCTGGTAAACACTGAACTAAAATACTCATTCAGGTCTTCTGCCATTAAGAATCCCTCCGATATTATATCTCCAGCACTATCTTCAAGATTGGCCGACCTTATCCTGAACTTTCTGTTTGCTTCGATCATACGCATACAAACTCTTGCTGTCATGTTTTATATTACTAGCTAATTGTTGTTCGTAGCTTCTCTTTGAATTTCTAATTTCAGCTGTAGCTTGGTAAAGTGCATCTTTATAAATGTTGTAGTCTTCATCATTTCAGTATAAGTATAGACAGTAAAGTCTTTATGGTCTAGATACATATTTTGCGTAATATAAGAACACTACATTATCAAACAATTATATTTACATTCCTGTGACAATAAAGTCACACAAAGTCTAATTTAATAAAAAAAACTAAAACTCGACAAATCCGGTGGTGGCGTCACGACTACCTTGTCAAGGTGTTGCGCACGCACTGATATGGCACTTGTAATTATAAATTTACCTATGTGTCTGCATACACACCTATAATTATAAATATACCTACGTGCACATATGAACACCTATAATTAAAAATTATTATAGATATATATATGCTCACGCACATAAAATTACGGGTCTTCAGTTATAGTAATGACACTGGACACAGTTTCTATGAACGTTATTTGTACTGTGACATCTCGAAACAATATTGATTTTATGGTAGCTGCGGTGCTGCAGGTTGCCACCGACACAGATGTCGAGTTTTAATTTAGTTTGTTTTGTGAATTTTGATCTTTATGGACGTGTGTGTACATTTTTGATTACGTAGGTCAGAAAGTTAAAGATCGCCAGAAAAAAAAATCATAGTTTCACTCGAAGAGGGAATGCGTTTTTCATAGATTTAGTTTTGCTTTTTGCACAAATAATCTAAGACTTTTCTCCTGATTTTAGTGACACATCATTCCATTTCAGGGGATGTAGTGCGGATTTATCATGATACATTAATAATATTTTATGCATCATTTTACTGACTTCTATCGTGTCTATCTACTAGCCTTCATTATACTAATGTGCGTCTTTCTATGTAGATATAGTTTACACTACGATATGTAGAATGGATATAATTTGTCACAATAGAGATCAACAAATTATCTGCAATTTACCTGTCTGCTAGTATCTCTAATATTGCCTACATCTACTGTACTGACATAATTATTATCAGTTTCATGTTATAAAACGCTGTATGTGCAGAAGTGTCTACAATGACCTGATCAAGATGTAGAAACGCAGTCGCATTGATAACAACAACTGATGAGTTGTCTGCTTCAAAACAGCGTAGGACATTGAGCCAAGTCACTGAATGTCCACATGTTTGCTTTCAGCAAGAAGAGAAAAAATGTGATGGTGTCTCCTGTGGAACAATACTTACATGTAAGCAGACAACAACTCCCTCTCATTGACGGCAACCATTCAAGTGTGATCATTATGGAGTGAACATTTATCGACTCATCTGCGATCTCTGACTTGTGAAAAAAAGTGAAATTAAGTCGAAACGTCTTCTCAGAGTAGAACTTCAAACTGCACATATATGGACATCCATACTGTGGATAAACCTGTAAATGTGACACCTCTGCACACTGTCTTGTAGTGTGGTGACTAAAACCTCCTCGTGTGCACCTGAACTTAAGAAAATCGTTTAAATAAGATGCATGTCGTCTACAAATCTCTCAGTATTGTAACATACATGTGCACTGGAACTACTGATCAAAGAAACATGTACGTGTACATTCTGGTGAGAAACCTTTCAAATGTGATACATGTGGAGCACGATTCTCACATAATACATCTTTGAAGATACATATGCGTATGCACACTGGGGAGAAACCCTACAAATGTGATACATGTGGTGCACTATTCTCACAGAATAATAATATGAAGACTCATATTCGTATCCACACTGGGGAGAAACCCTACAAATGTGATACATGTGGTGCACAATTCTCACATAATAATAATTTGAAGTCTCATATCCGTATCCACACTGGGGAGAAACCGTTCAAATGTTATACATGTGGTGCACAATTCTCACGAAATAATACTTTGAAGACTCATATCCGTATCCACACTGGGGAGAAACCCTACAAATGTGATACATGTGGTGCACAATTCTCACATAATAATAATTTGAAGTCTCATATCCGTATCCACACTGGGGAGAAACCGTTCAAATGTGATACATGTAGTGCGCAATTCTCACAGAATAAAACTTTGAAGTCTCATATCCGTATCCACTCTGGGGAGAAACCCTACAAATGTGATACATGTGGTGCACAATTCTCAGAAAACAGTAATTTGAAGAAACATGTACGTGTACATTCTGGTGAGAAACCTTTCAAATGTGATATATGTGGAGCACGATTCTCACAGAATAATACTATGAAGATACATATCCGTATGCACACTGGGGAGAAACCATTCAAATGTAATACATGTGGTGCAATATTCTCACAGAATAGTCATTAAAAAAAACATGCCCGTACCCATACCGGGGACAAAACTTACAAATGTGATACGTATGGTGCACAATTCTCACAAAATGGTAATTTGAAGAAACATGTCCGTATCCACACAGGGGAGAAACACTAAAAATTTAATACGTGTCGTGCACATTTATCAGAAAATGGTAATTTAAAGAAACATGTCCTTATTCATACTGGGGAGAAACCCTACAGATGTGTTACATGTGGTGCACAATTCTCGGCAAGTGGTGATTTGAAGACACATGCCCGTATTCATATTGGGTAGAAACCGTACAAATGTGACAGCTGTGGGGCAACGTTTTCCAGGAGATTTTCGCGAAAGACACATGTAATGCACATTGACATCGGCAAAGTCCTTCAGATGTGATATCTGTGGACCTCTCTTTAAAAACTAGTAATACTGATAGTGATAGTTTATATACACATGGACTGTTAAGAAAGGAATAACATTTTAGGGAAACAGTGTTTACAGGCGGAAAGTATAATAGCTATCGTAAGAGAAATAACTATTTGGCAATAACAAATATCCGTGCGACGCTTCAGAGAGTTTGTGAGAGTTGTGTCATGTCCAGTTTCAATGTTGCCTTGTCAACCACAGCCACAGGAGGAATATAACGATATTAATGTAGACTTTATGTCAGACTCACTGCAGAGTATCATTGTTTCTGTTGCATTGTACAATTTGTCAAGTCATTGCTTATACTTGTATACGACCAGTGCAGGATTTGTTGATTTTACTGAAATGTTGTATTACTGAAATGTCCTGATATGGAAATGTCCTATTACAAAAACATCCCTTTAAAGAAATGTCCTTTTACCGAAATTTGTGTTACCAATTGTCCACTGCCAAAGTGACCTTTACCAAACTGTCTGGCTATCATGTGACTTACTACAGAATGCCATTGTTTGTGTTGGATTGCACAGTTTGTCAAGTCATTGTTTATTTTTGTGTATATGACCAGTGCAGCATGTAAGGCGTGGCAGTCACGGCAATCGCCCAGGAACCCCACAATTTTACTTTGATGGGTGCGTCCACGAAACCCTTCTTGGGTAATTTCTTTGCTGAGGCAACGTTTTTAGACGTAACTTGTGTGCTTTAGTATGATGTAAACTAGTGTTTTAAATGTACAAAATTCGTATTTTGCCGTGAAGTCCCTAGTGTAGAAGAGAGGGACGAATGAGAACTATAATGATGTGATATCCACTGAGTGACTGGCTTGAGGCCACCACAGTAATAACTCCTGTGTATGACGAAAGGTGGTCGTATCCTTTGTTTGACTAAGCTACACAACTGAAATGCTGAGATGAATGTCACAAGAATTTGTGTTGTGTTTGGCTTCATTCGTTGTAGAACATAGTCGACCACTGTAAGAATGAGTTTTAAAAGGTCATTATTCTATATTGGTAATAGAGTTGTCACTATACTATATTGGTTAATACAGTTGTCACTATACTATATTGGTAATACTGTCGCCAACTGTTGGTTGTTCTGAGGTTGGATGTAACGTAGTCACTAAAAACCGATGCAGCTACAGCTTTTGTCATTGTCAACTCCCAAATTTCCCATCACACTTGGCCCCCAGGCTAAATGTGAATAATTACAAATATACGAGCGTCCGTATAGGCCCTACATTCACACACATCCTCACACACATACACAGAGGCCCCACATTATATTTTACGGGCGCGTCCACAAAATTGTTTTGTGGTTAATTTGGTGTCGAAACATTTCTAGACGTAACTTGTGCTTCAGTATGATGCAAACTAGTGTTCTAAATGTAAAAAGTACACAAATACACACACATAAATTTAAGGGCTCACCTCATTTGTGTCTGTTACTATTATGCGTTTTGCTTAAATTTTACACGACAAGACGTTAAGTAAAACATTCACATCGTTAAAGGTATTTTTATAGTAAACAAATATTGCGTCTTCATACATTTTGAGGCCCAAATAGCCTTCCGGTTTACTTCAATCTGCATCGCTGTCTGCGGTAATGCGTTAGCCGTTTCCGCAGCGTGCGCTTCAAATGAACAATAAACATCTCGTGTTCACACAAACCGGACCATCGTTTAGTTCCAAAAAGTGGGCTTTGTTAATAGAACGTAAATATACCTCAGATCTTCCCATTCGTGTAGCAGTAGACTTTAGTTGCATGACCAGTCCACGAAAAATGGGACACCCCCACACTGTATCGTGTTTTGTAACTTCTAAAATATTTTATGCGGGACAACACTACCAAATAAAGTTGTGACTCCGTGACTCGGAAACGTGGCTTGTTTGCTGATAAAACTAGATTACATAACTACAATAATATACAATGTCGATACCTAGTTATACATGTCATAACAAATACACAAAACTGACAGCAAAGGTGGGGGAACCGACCACACGCAGGTGGAGGAAACCCACCATCTTACTTACATGTGTGAAATTCTGTGATTCAAATAGAAGGGGAAAGCGTTAGGTACATGTGCACATGTCCCCGCCCTAAAACCCCTTGGAAGGTGTATCATATACACAGTGTACTATTATCATTAGCCAGAATCTCGTAAGACAAACTATGCTACAGAATGCTTGGCTATAGTTGCAAGAGATATCAGAGAAAACAATGATGGCACAGAACACAATTATGCATACACTGTAACTTAATATAAACCGTGTGTTTAAAATTGCATGCAGAAACACACAAATAAGTAAAAAAAACACCACCAGCCATATAACTACTCAGGTGTGGACGGGGTAGGAGGGTGGGAAAACAAACTTCAAAAATCGAGAGCGAATATACCTTTTCAATTCTGGAAATTTCGAGAGAGGCTGGGATTGGAGAACTAGTCTCATGTTTCCGTCAGCCTCATAATTTTTTGAGCTTACCGTATATTCCAGAATAGAAGCATTGGTTTTGTTGCCCACATAAATGCCGTTTGAATTTCATTCAAAAGGTGTTTTTATGCGGGACAACACTACCAAATAAAGTTGTGACTCCGTGACTCGGAAACGTTGCTTGTTTGCTGATAACACAAGTCAGATGTATGTTTGTATAAGAGCTTAATAGTAAGCCAACTCTTTATGTATAACTAGATTACATAACTACAATAATATACAATGTCGATACCTAGTTATACATGACATAACAAATACTCAAAACTGACAGCAAAGGTGGGGGAACCGACCACACCAGGCCAATTCTGTAATAACTAATTTTCAGAATGGCTCCCCCCACCCCACCGAGCAATTTTCTTTATGACCTGCGACCGAGGTTGATCAAAGGTGAGATTGGGAGACATATATGTTGTTTCATGCGCTGCGTCACTAATTAGTAAAGCCAAATCGATATATTGGTTGGACCAAATTCTGTCTTTAATCTTTTGGTCCACCAGGCTACCAAGCGGTACTGCTGCCAATGCCCTCATGTTAGAGGGGTATTGAGGTAATTCCTCACATAGCTCACCCATGCTCGACTCAGTGACCATTGCCGCTGACCCAGCCGCTGCTGCTGACCCGGCTGCTGCTGGTGTTGCTAATGCAGCTGCCACTGGGGTCGCCTCCCTCGCTACCTGAGAGGATGCAGCCATCCCCATGACCGCCTCCCGAATTGATTCCACCTGTTCCTGCATAGACCGCATCTGGTCACGTAGGATGCCAATCTCGCCAGTTGGAGGAGGTGCTGACAACACTGGGGCTGGTGGAACCATCGCCATGGCTGTGGATGTCCTTTCCTCGGGCTAGTCCCCATCAACCGTCCTGGCTCGTTTGCGAGGAGGTCCCACGACTGTCTCGCGATAACGAGCTGGCGCTTTTGTAGAACGTTTACGTTTTGGAGGCATTCTGAAACATTGAGAAAGGAAAGCCGGGCAGACACTGGGTCATATATTATAATGAACATTATAATGAACCCATACCGCTAGGTAAATTCATTCTAGCTAATATGGAAGCAGGCCAAAGTAGGAACGAAACACAAATATACAAACGTTATACACTGTAATTGCATTAATATGTACTGCCACCAACAGTATGTTCTGTACCATAAAACCAAAACCAGGATAGTCATAAAAGCGTATGGGTAATAATGCCAACCTCTGTAACTAAGGAATTGCAACGGAACAAATAATTACAAAGCCACCGAGGGTATCCCAAGAATGGCAGAACAGTTACATAGCCACCAAGGGCACACAGCCAGAATGCCAAAACATGTACGCGGCCGCCAGAGGCACAGCCATAATGGCAGAACATTTACACGGCCACCAAGGGCACACAGCCAGAATGGCATAACATTTACACGGCCCCCAAGGGCACAGCCATAATGACAGAACATTTACACGGCCCATAAGGGCACAGCCAGTGGCAGAACATGTACACGGCCCCCAAGGGCACAGCCATAATGGCAGAACATTTATACGGCCCACAAGGGCACAGCCAGTGGCAGAACATTTACACGGCCCACAAGGCACAGCCATAATGGCAGAACATTTACACGGCCCACAAGGGCACAGCCATAATGGCAGAACATGTACACGGCTCACAAGGGCACAGCCCTAGGCCTAGTGGCAGAACATTTACACGGCCACACCATCAAAAATGTGTTAAGCAGTAGTAAATCCAAACCGATTGTCAGAAATTGTCAAACTTTATCTGTCCCAAAAAACACCTCCGGCATTAACAACTTTACAACTTATTCGCCGCGGCAACAACTGCCCCTCGAACACTATTGAAATAGTTTCTATTTCCCTCGTCATTAAAATGTACACCATCAAGTAGATACTGCTTCCAGTCAGACCACACGCCACGATGCGACCAGAAATCAACAGTGTCAAAACATTTGGTGGCCTCGTGCATATACTTATTGTATAGAAAAACCCGTGTTAAAATCGGCATCCACTGGAGAAACAGATGCGCTAGCATCACGATACAACATTTCCGAGATTACAACGCGACAGACCCTTGCCATCACAGTTAAATACGTTGCGAAAGCCAACACTTTATCGCCAACTTCAATATGTCCACAATTCATTAAATCGTTCGTCCCAATTCGATGAAAACTACATCCCTACTGGCATTTAAAATACCATGCGTCAGTGTGTATAGTTGCTGCACTTTCAAACCCCCTCTCGAAATGAAGGTAACATGATAACTCTCATCCAAAGCGAGGTTCATGGACCGATGAGTCAGCGCGAAAGCCGCAAGGCGGCGAACAAAGGAATGGCCAACAATAGCAATGTTTATCGTCTCCATCACTGCGATCGCAAGTGCAATTAAATAGACAACCGGTCAAAAGGAATCACGACGATAGCGTCTAACAAACAGAATAAAAATGTAGCGTCAACACCAACCCCGTAGCAGTATTTTTGAAAAACAAACTTCAAAAATCGAGAGCGAATATACCTTTTCAATTCTTGAAATTTCGAGAGAGGCTGGGATTGGAGAACTAGTCTCATGTTTCCGTCAGCCTCATAATTTTTTGAGCTTACCGTATATTCCAGAATAGAAGCATTGGTTTTGTTGCCCACATAAATGCCGTTTGAATTTCATTCAAAAGGTGTTTTTAGTAAGCCACCAGAGCGGGATCGAGGTTGGTCTGGTTGGCACGTGCCCGCTAGACCTTCGCGTTTCTGAGGGCCTCATGGGACGCTGTCCTAGTTTAATTTTTGGAGAACCTGAAGGTGTTTTGGGGAACTTCAAGGGGGGTGCAACTGGTGGTTACTTTGAGTGTTTGAAGATGGTTGTTTGGGTACGTGCCACCCTAGACATTTGTGTTGGTGGGAACCTCAATGGGATGTTTTCGGAGGTTTTTGTAGAGCTTGTCAATGGGGATTCGTGGGATGCCTCGAGGGGTATGCCATTGGAGGTTTCTAGAGAGTCTTAGCTCCCGAATATTCACCGCGTTCTAACGCCAGTGTGTATAAACACGAATAGTCCAATTTACGATGTACCTAAATTTGGGTCCCGTGCAATTTGGTTGTCAAAAGCAATTCTTTTGCATCTACAATGTCTCAGTCAGCAGACGGTCTTAGGTGGCAATTTTACTTTTTGTTTTTAAAGCAATGGCAGCCATTTTACAAAATGCCCGCCATATTACATGTCTTAACAACTGCGTCACATAGAACCATAATTGTTGTGTCAAAACAAGGGTTTTGGAGATATATATACAAATATTTTATACTTGACCTTCTGTGACTTTCAGATCCGCCATTTTAAAAGATGGTGGTCGTCAAAACAAATTTCACAATATCTTGACAATTGTGTCACATAGAGACTTCGTGTCTATGTCAGCATGTATTATTGTGGTCAGCAATTTCAAATATGTTACGAATGTCGTTTGCCGACATTCATATATCCGCCATTTTTAAAGATGATGCCCGTCAAAACCATTTATCACTATACGTAGCTAAAGAACTGCATCACCTAAAGCCATTATGTTGATGCCAAAATATAGATTTTCAGGTGCGATGATTTCAAATATGTTACTTTTGACCTTTGCCGAGAGTAAAATATCGGCCATTTTTTTAAGATGGCGCCCGTTAAAGCTATTTGTCGCTATATCTAAAAAACTACATCACCTAGAGCTATAATGTTGATGTAAAAATGGAGGTTTCCAGTATGATTATTATAAATATGTTATTTTTTACCTTAACCATTTTTTTAAGATGGCGCCTGTCAGCGCTTAATACCCCTATGTAATAAGAACTACATAACCTAGAGCCAAGACATTGATGTCTACCTGTATGTGTTCAGGTGCTGTCAGAGCTTAGTACCCCTATATAGTAAGAACTACATAACCTAAAGCCAAGACATTGATGTCTACCTGTATGTGTTCAGGTGCTGTCAGAGCTTAGTACCTCTATATAGTAAGAACTACATAACCTAGAGCCAAGACATTGATGTCTACCTGTATGTGTTCAGGTGCTGTCAGCGCTTAGTACCCCTATATAGTAAGAACTACATAACCTAAAGCCAAGACATTGATGTCTACCTGTATGTGTTTAGGTGCTGTCAGCGCTTAGTACCCCTATATAGTAAGAACTACATAACCTAAAGCCAAGACATTGATGTCTACCTGTATGTGTTCAGGTGCTGTCAGAGCTTAGTACCCCTATATAGTAAGAACTACATAACCTAGAGCCAAGACATTGATGTCTACCTGTATGTGTTCAGGTGCTGTCAGCGCTTAGTACCCCTATATAGTAAGAACTACATAACCTAGAGCCAAGACATTGATGTCTACCCGTATGTTTTCAGGTGCGATGATATCAAATATTGCTGTTATCCTTCGCCGATTTTTCATATCCTTTATTTTCAGCACACAAGGTGTCCGCCAGATATTCGGCGATGTGAGACAATGAGCAAAGTCACTTCAAACGTTGTTTTATTGAGATTATGGTGCTACCTACCCTCTAAATACACAACTAGGATTTTTAAGCGTTTCACACATCCTGCTTATACCCGCTCCCGTCATCTGCGTATCGGAATGATTTATCTATACCGATCGCTATCGCGAGACTTGCACAGTAAAGTTCGCAGGCTAAGCTGACACCTAACACAACAACGTCAGTGTTGACAGTTTTAATTACTTATATAGTCCTTCGGGCCGAAGGTCGAACGGACTTATGCCATCATTCTGCGTCCGCCTTGCGCCGTTCGCCGTTAGGGGTCATGTTCTAGTTAGACTTCCTGTCCGTTGCGAAGAAAAATGCAGTGTATTTTTGAGAAATGATTTTTTTTATAAAATTGACATGCTGTGACATAAGTGCATTTGAGTAGGGAGATTTTCATGTGTGATTGTAGAAGGTGGATTTCTAGATGATTTCAGTAAGCGGGAGGATATTTGGCAGCAATTTGCCTGTGTGACCTGTTTGCGGAGTAATTCTTGCCGGCATTTGTAAATATTGATGGGTGTCACACATACAGGCATTTTACGAGAGCTGGAATTATGCAATTTTTGTTAAAATCTATCGGCATGTCAATGAGGTGATGATAACAGCAGGTGAGAAGTTTAAGACATTTTTGTAGGCCACGTTTTCTTATCATCAGACAAAACGTTAACATGGTCGCCTATGGGAAAACCAACAGTGGGCTGACTCCAATAAAGATCATGGCAACGGAAGCATGCTATTGTCATTGCACAATCATGGAGGACGCATTTTACTTCAAATATCGTGAAACAATCACTGATAATATATGTATGGCAAACAACAGTTGAACGGGACAAACCGTTTTTGGATATTGCAGACTTCTCATCAGTCTGCAAGTCCAAATCACAGTGTCGGAACACATGTCTTATAAGGGGGGTGGGGTGTGTATGCTACTAGTTAGCCTCAATTTGCAAATCTGTTAAAATATATCGGCCTGTCAATGAGTTGATAATAACAGCATGTGAGAAGTTTAAGACATTTTTGTACGTCACGTTTTCTTATAATCAGACAAAACGTTAACATGGTCGCCTATGGAAAAACCAACAGTGGGCTGATCCCGTTAGCAGCCATATCTCAGAAACCGTTCAGCAACTTTTTCTCTAATTTTGCTTAAACGTATCTTAGGGTACTGTTAATATGCACGAAAAATGTGTATTTGATTGAATCATTCCAAAGGCCCCGTAGGACCCCTAGGGCCCAAAAAACTTTTAATTTTTCACATTTTCCCTATTTTTCAAATATTCTCCAGTAACTGTTTCTCTAGTTTTGCAAATACATTACATGTGGTAGTGCCACTAAACACAACAAATCTGTATTTGACTGAATGATTCTAAGGGCACCACAGGGTCCCCCAAAATGCAAAATAGTTACACTATCTAGTGATGTGATTTTCAGAATGGCCCTTGAGACCAACCCCTAACAGTAGATTTTTGTATTGTGCTAGAAACAGATCCTGGCAGATATAACCCATCTCTACAACATCTGTCAAAAGCGAAGTCTTTGTCTTGCATGAATATATATTTTGATGCAGTTGTTTTATATGGAGGATGGTGGACCATGTCGTTCCGTCTTATATTCTTTCTTCTTATATACAAACACCACATTAGCATCACCAGCATGCCTATAACGAGGTCGTTTTGGGGGTCCTTTTTCAGACAAAGTGGGACTTATATGTGGTCTGTGGGGATATGTTCAATTTTTTTGCCTGATTAAGCCTAATTTACACCCAATTGTATTAATAAAAACCAACAGCGGTGATAGTATATTGTTAATATAACTGAATTATTTACTCGAAACCCGTGGCCGTGTGTGCAATTGATTTGAGTATGTTCATATTAATATTATAAACGAGGCACCGAGGAATGTGGTTGTGTTCAAGTTATTTTTCAGAATAAGCAGTTAAAGTGTGACATTTACAATCTGGTTTTCAGTCATTACGTTGATCTGATCTTATGAGCAAAAGTTCCATAATTTATCATCAACATAATTAAGTTAGTAAATTAAGAAACCTTTATAAAACATGCTCTGTAAAGAGAAGATTAGAAAAATTATTGTGGAATTTGAATTAAATTCTAGGTGTCAAACAGTATAGTACCATATCCTCTAAACAACACTGACTCCAGGAAACTAACTATATTTGACAACTATATGGAACACAAAATAAACATAATAATTGATAACAAAGGCCCTTCACACACTCGTGCCTCCTCATAAGCGATAAGGTTCCCCTTTCTGAGATATACAAACATGCAACTAGCAACAACAGTACGTATTTCGACTACCATACAGCCACACAATTACACTATTTCTCACCAGCACGCGCATTAAAGTAGGTGAAGCTAAACTTTATTGTATATTGGTTAAAAACAATTATTCATAGAAATTCGCTTTCCACCGCAATACTTGACAATTATTATGTGTGTTAAGCCAGATAAGTTTGCTTACCGGGATTGAAGCTTGTAAGAAATACACTCGCTACATATCTTAAATTGTTGCTTGTTGAGAATAGCCTCTTTAACAGACGGGAGTTACCTTGATCAGCATACTAAAGATAAAAAAGCCGCACCTCTAGTTTACTTGTAACAGATTTCTGATGATCAATCATAAATTATTTTATATGGCTTAATTTATGTGCTCAACATTTTTAAATCATCGTCACACCGTTAATTCACTAGTATTTTGTCAGCGTCTGTAACCTCTTATTGACTACAATTAGGACTCATACTTCTACATGCGAGGAGACCCTGAGATAGTGTGAAGTCTTTCTGTATGGCTAATTGGAGACAGTGGTTCTTTGACACACTTTCCTCTAGTGACTGCCCTTTTCACACATGGCACTGGAGACAGACCCCTCAGCCAGGCTCCCTTACATTCAGTGACAATCACTCAACAGCTACCGGTTCTTCAATTAACGTATGTACAAATCAGCCTTCCTTGGCATTCCTTGTAATCCTTGAACATTTCACCCAGCTTTTAGGATGAGGTTTAACGCTTTTGAGAAACATGGAATACAATTAGCGGTTCACATTTTAAAGATGCAATTTTGAGGCGGGGTCACATTTTGGAGAAAGGGAGATCACAAAAGAGGGGTTCACGTGAACACCGTGACCCCCCTACCGGCAGCGGGCCTGCGATATATGAAATATACAGTCCCCAATGTTGAAAGCCATTATACCAAATATCATATAATTCACGATTTCTCACCAACACTCGCATTTGTAAATAGGTGAAGTTAAACTTTATTTGTTATTGTTCAAGTCAATTGATTTGTGTCAAGCTATATGCATTTCTCTACAGTTTTGTCGCTTGTACGAAATACACACGTTACACGTCTTAATTTGTTGATTGTTGAGAATAGCCCTTCGACACTCGGTAGTTAGCTGAATCAGCATACTGTTGAAAACAGCTCCCACTATTTACATTTCAACATAATTCTATCGAGAAGTGAATAATTATGTTATATGGCCCACTACACTGTGTACATGTGCTCGTTTTTGTTCTTTAATCATTGTCATCCCTATCACCAACTAGCATTTAAAATGATACTGATGAGAACCGTGGCCATTACGCAGTAATATGTCGATATCAAATTGATTCGCTCACATATATCCCTTAGTATAACTATGTTTATTTCGTTTGAATCAGTCACGTATGGGCGACTGACTGGAATTTGGAGTCATGTTCCTTTACCCAAAAAATTGTTTTTTTGGTGTGTATTTGTTATCCCTTTAACATCTATATCAATCAGGCTGCCCTGTCATGCTGGGTAATGTTTGATCAACATCCACCAAGTTTTAGAAGGGGGTGTACGCTTTTTGGAGAAACAGGGAATAATGTTAACACAAACAAGTAGGGGTACACATCTTATACATAACATTTTAGGGGGACTTTCACATTTTGGACAAAATGGGTTCACAAAAGGGGTTCACTTGAATATCGTGAAGCCCCCTATAGGGGTATACCTACGGGCCGGCGTACTGGCGAGAAACCGTACAAATGTCTTACATGTGTTGCAAAATTCTCACTAAGTGATTTATTGAAGATCCACGTCCGTACTCATACTGCGGAGAAACCCTTCAAATGTGATGTATGTGGTTCACACTTCTCAACAAGTAGTCGCTTAACGATACATGTCCGTACCCATAATGACGAGAAACCATACAAGTGTGACACATGTGGTTCACAATTCTCAACAAGTTTTCGTTTAACGACACATGTCCGTATCTTTACCGGAGTGAAACCCTACATATGTGATATACGTGGAGCACAGTTCTCAACAAATGGTGTCTTAACGACACATGTCCGCATTGCTACCGGAGAGAAACCCTATAAATGTGTTACATTAGGTGCTCGATTATCAGAAAGTGGTAAATTGAAGAAATACGTGTGTATCCATACTGGGGAGAAACGTCCCCTACCAATGTTACATATGTTGATCACAGTTTTTCCAGAACCGTTCACCAAAGAAACACTTGCATTCACACTCGAGAATCCCTCGTGATATGATATCTGTACATCACTGTTTAAAGGCAGATCGGTCCAGTACCGGCATTTAAAATCATATGCAAATAGCTAATTCTCCAATATGGAAACATTTAGGATTTTGGCATATAGCACCTCTACATTGTTATGTAAAATCATTTTGATTGGGATAATAACAATGGTTTTACCCTGGCAAGTCTCACTGAGTGCTTTCTTGCGTACTTTAATCTGTTATTGAATGTGCGATTTTTTGTTTTCTCATTTGCATTCCATCATTAATATTATATGTGGTATCTATATACTGCCAATTCTCCAGTGAAATCTGGGACACTCCCGGATTTTGTATGTATCTCTCGGTCTCCCGCAACAGAGGCAGACCTCCCGGATTTTCTCTGAAAATCTCCAGTGAGACACGATGTATTCAGACACACTGAACCGCTGGATTTGCCTCAAAAAATATCCAACAGCACCCCTTCCCCGCCTCTTTGGGCTGACTCACTCCACATTATTATCGTTTCTTTTCCTTTGCACAATATGTCATTTCGTTGATTATACATGTATAAGACCAACGGTCAGTCGTATGTACTCTTTATTTCTCTAAATTATAGACAAGTTTTGTTGTACATGCTGTGTAGAGCAGAGACTGCCACTATGGGAATGAGTTTTAAAAGGTCACTACTCTATTGGTAATACTGCTGCTAACTGTTTCTTGTTCCATGGGGGGTGTAATGTAGAACAATAAATAAATACAGTTTTTGGCATTGTGTTCCCTAAATTCCCCATGATACATGGTGATCGGTCTTAACTTGAATAACTAGAAATGTGCGAATCACCCCTACACGTGTCCGAATCATCCCATACTTGTAGGTTCTACGCACACAGGCAGAGAGCCCAAGTCTGTTTTTATCATTCGCTTGGTTGCCATAATTATTATATGACATGATAATCATATTAAAATAGTCATATACTAGATCTTTGTAGGCGTAGTACTAAAGGACACAAAAGGCAAGTGTATGGGACCATATAACTGAAAAGCAAATACTTCTTAACCAGTTGCAACTACAATCAACGATATCACGCCTGTGGTTTACTGATAATTTGTTTTTGCCACTTTAAAAAGGGGGATTCTAATGAAATCTAACAGTACCCGACTGCCGCCAAATTGAGACAATCACCCATTGCTTGACCACTATTTAAGCGCTTTGGTCTTAGAGCTTCTTAGACCGAGACGCTGCAGTGACGCGTCGAATGCCCCGTTTCACCGACATGTACATGTGAATATGACAATTCATATGTTGGTTTCTCGTGTTCCTAGCTTTGAATCACAGTTACATTGATAACAACTGTTATCAAGTCACACATTACACTATGCGGATGTAGCCATTTTAGTAGTTACTGCGCCAAAGCAAATTCGACGCAAATTACAGTAAAATTCTCAGTTTGCCTGACCACTGGTAAATTGGGAAGAGTCCGTAATGTCAGGCTGTCTAGCACAATGGCGCTATCCGTGCAATTTAAATTATGTGTCTGAAACAAGGTTATTATAGTAAACTGCTGACCTAATATTTTTTATTGTAGAACTTAGTTAATGTTTAGTTTTTACTAAACGTCAGATGCATAGGCCCAAAAATATGCCTTGTGTCCCCCATTATGTCTTAATATAGTAACCTAATTGTAGGTAACTGTATCGAGAATGCTAATATTTAAGACTTACTACCGTTATGCCCCCGTCCCCATTCCTACCAACGGCACTCGGGAAATGGAATACTTCTTAGAAATTGTTCATTTGGAGCTTGCATACACAAATACTTTGATGAAAAGCAAAGGTTTCCAGTAGCAACTTTCTCTGACCACTCTCACTACAGAAGGTAACTCTAAGTTCCTGACAGCGTTTCTCGACAGAGTCTATTCGTCCACGATCAACTCTCTCCAATCTATCCACACATGCACGCTGGCATACAATAATAACACGCATACGCGTGCGTCCGCGCGTCTTCTGCGACTGAGTCAGTGACATGTGACGACGATAATAACCGCATGGTGGAGGCACTTGTGTTACTTGAGTTTCATTGTTGACTACGAGGTGGCAGCACATTATCATTCGACAATATCGTGAAAGTGTCGTTGCTAGTTTTACACTATCTGACCGTTATCTAAAGGTAAGCTAGCATATTTTTGATTATGTAGCCTACCATAACATCTACCATATTAGGTAGATGTGGTTGGATAAATTTAACGCACGATAGATTCTTATTTGATTGGGTTACGTCGCCACCGGGTTACCTAGCTGTCTATGGGCGATAATCAAGACTATTTGGCAATCATTTGGGGTTTGACCACATTTAGATTTTACATAGGCTGCCATTATAACGTTTCCTTCATTTCCTGCAAATTTTGTCTTACGATTTTCTGGAAAATTTCACAGCATATTTAATCTCCATTGAGTTGACGAAAGTGCTATGGAAACAACTATACCTCATTGTTTAGGTGCGTTCCCAAAATAGCCAGTGGCAGTGTGCAAATACGCGAGCGACTAGCGTGTATTTCTTGCTATCTCGTGAAAGACCTAATGCAGTAGTACATTCAGTATATACTGGACTAACATGTTACACGTCAAAGTGATCGAAAAAATTCACACATCACATCAAAACGGTATCTTTTTTGGATGTGTAATGTTGCACGAATCCTTAATGTGGTTTTACCCCAAGTAGATCTCCTGAATCTTGCAGACCTTCACGAAAATTAGATTTATATCAAGCTGTACATATAACTAGATTAACCACAAAGGCAAATTTACACTGTCTCTGTAACAGTTAAAATATTCATCATCAAACTGTGCACACCTCCAAACTAAAAAGTGCCTTGAGTTGATTTAAACATGCTTATTCGGTACCTTATACCACATACGACGTTTGTCTGACATTAATGGTACTGAGCACAGTGCCTTATCGATATGGGAGAAAAATATTAACGAAATATATTTTGTTGTTATTTTTTTCATAAAATGTTGTAATTTTGGTAAAAAAAATACACCAAATCATTATTTTAAAGAGCTTTTTATTGGACATGCAAGTTGCCCATCTTCAAGAATTCTTGTATAACGTAATGCCCATCAACCATGCTAAATAATATCCAATCATTAATCTTTTTTTTGCTTTTGACACCAGTAGGTGTCAAAAGCACAAGCCAGACATTTCAACAGTATTCACAATATTGAAAGGCACATAGGCATCTTTTGATGGTAACTACAAGTATATTATAGATAACACACTAAAACACGGGATGTAAATTGAGGTGTATACATAGTACATTATGAAACCAAAAATGGGATGCCCAGTAGAACATATATCAATGTCATACAAATTGTCATCCTAACCCCCCTTAAAATAACCATACTTTTACACAGGCGCAGATCTCTGTTTCATACAGAGTGTTCAAACATCGCCACACGTCAGTTACTTGGCCACTATATATTTTGCTTTATTACACTCATTATTGGAAATAAGAGATACCGCTGACAAAATATATAATTTCAGAAAGAAACAAACGTTTGACAGGGACATCCAAGACACGTGATAAAGGTTGCTGACAGTTGTGGCACCCAGTATCTCTCCAAGTACATCAACGAGTCCATTGTCCTAATCATGTTTTATTCAAACATCACCATATTCTTACAAGGGTATTAAAAAACATTTCCAATGTTAAATATAGGGATATAACGTAAAAAATACCAGTCCTAAAGGCAGCTTCTTCCCAAAGTAGTTGATGTAAGACTACGATTAGTTTAAGCTGCCTTGCCTTGTGCAGACTTCGGTATAATTAAGTTATATTACAACTGAAAAGTGCATGGCCGTCAACAATGATAGCATGCCAGTCCATGTACACAGTTTCAACATATGGCACTTCTGTTAGGTGAACAGTTTTAATTGTTATGGCTAAAATTCGAATCATTGCTGTTGCTGCATATTTGGAGAGTCACACACTACTATGCTATTCTCAGTCACATTCTGGATATGTTTATGCAGATTCTCAATTGTTCTTGTTGTCTCAGTTAGTGTATGGATGTTGCTGTAAAAATAGGTAGAAGTGTGTGGACAACCTGCTTCCTATGGTGGCCAACTTTTCACAAAAATTAGGGCTGCGTTAGGGGGTGGAGGTTGAATCCAAATGTTGACTGCTTGACCATTATTGCTTATTGTGCGATCCAAGTATGATATATACAAGTGCCATATAATTAGAAAGGACAAGTTGGAACAGGAGAAATACTCAGCTTAGTATTGGAGTTAAGATTAAAAAACATTTATAGATGTCGCTTACAAAAATATAAGTAATGTAACTTAGATGAAATTCATCTTACTGGAAATTACTGTCAATATTGCCGTACGTAATGCAGATTTAAAAGAAACTCCACGCCCTGACACATATATGCAATTATTACACAAGCTTTTGTGGGACTCGGTATCTTAGAACATGCTTGGAATGTAGTTTTTGCCTTCACATCACCTAAATTATCACTTTATTTTCCATGCATATCACCTAATAACTGACTTATTAATTACTTTTAAAACCCCTTTTAGACGTAACGCTAATAGTATGCAAAAGCTGCACGGTAATCTGGTTTACATTAGCTTCCAAATGCATCCAAAAAACCATCACCCGACACTCAAATCACATTTTGGCGGTTCTCGTTATAAAACGGGCCAAATTTCTAATTTGGGGTAAGGCCACATTTAGATTTTACATAGGCGGCCATTATAACATTTCTTAAATTTCCTGCAAAATTTATCTTACAATTTTCTAGAAAGCATATTTAACCACCATTGACATAAATGCTGTGGAAAACTCCTACAATTCTCATACCTCATTTCTTAGAAACATCCATCCATACCTGACACCCCTCACTTTCGCCCCGATCTGGTGACGTATTTTGAAATATAGGTGCATTCTGCAAAATAGCCTCTGTGCGAATATGCGAATGACTAGTGTATATTTATTTCTATCTCGTGAAAGATCTAATGCAGTAGTACATTCAGTATTCACTGGACTAACATGTGCCATGTCAAAGTGCTCGAAAAAAATCAGACATCACACCACAACAGTATTTTCAAGGGCACTCCACACTTCAGAATAACAGAAAGAAATCTTCTGATCGCAGGATCCAGTGGTATATTTTAATTGTGAGACTTTCTTTAGATTCTGATATTAAGAATTTAGGCGATTTTACTTTCTGACCTAAGTTCTAACCATGAAAACGACCACCTATAGACTACAGTATATTATAGTGTAATATAGGCTAGCCACCAAACTTCTCCACATATTAAATATAGTATACTATTCGTAAAATTACTATTGTATAAGTATAGTCTGTATAGATAGTAGAGTCTTTATAGTCTATGTACATATTTTGCATAATATATGAACACTACATTATCAAACAATTACATTTACATTCAAGTCACACCAAGTCTAATTTAATTTAAAAAAAACTTAAACTCGATATCTCCGCTGGTGGTTCCATGGCTACCACGTCATGCCACAGCACTTGTAGTTATACTACATTACCAAACAATCATATTTACATTCCTGTGACAATCATGTCACACAAAGTCTAATTTAATTAAATAAACTAAAATGACGTCTCCAGTGTTGGCACCCCTGCTGCCACGTCAAGGCGTCGTGAACACACGGCACTTGTAATTATAAACTTTCCTATGTACACACCTATAATTATAAATATACCTACGTGCAGATATAAACACCTATAATTAAAAACTATTATATATATATACATGCTCACACACATAAAATTACGAGTCTTCGGTTATAGTAATGACACTGGACACAGTTTCTGTGAACACTATTTGTACTGCGACACCTCGAAACAATATTGATTTTATTGTAGCTGCGGAGCTACAGGTGGCCACCGCCAGAGATGTCAAGTTTTAGTTTAGTTTGTTTAGTGAATTTTGATCTTTATGGACATGTGTGTATATTTTGGATAACGTAGGTAAGAAAGTTAAAGATTGTCAGAATTCATATAATTTCTGGTTCCGGTAGTTAGTGTAATGAATCTCCAAAATCATAATAATATTATGATATCAGTAATCATGTGGGTAGTTCAGAATTTGTCAAGTCTCAAGATGGATTTAAAAAAAGTTATCAATCTAACTTCTATTACTGATTCAGTTAGACTATTCCATGGTTCAGACACTCGAAGAGGGAATGCGTCTTTTAGAGATTTACTTTTGCCTTTTGCATAAATAAGCTAAGACTTTTCCTGATATAATGACACATCCTTCCATTTCAGGGTGTCTAGTGTGGATTTATCATGATACATTAATAATATTTTGTGCATCATTTTACTGACTTCTGTCATGTCTCCTTGTAGCGTTCATTATACTAATGTGCGAGAAATCATCAAATTTTCTGGTGTTTACCAGTCTACTAGTAATAGTAGTAGTATCTCTAATATTGCCTACATCTACAGTACTGACATAACTATCATCTTGTTTCAGTTGACTGTGGAGCTATCAAAGGCTGTATGTGACAGAAGTGTCTACAATGACCTGATCAAGTTGCACAAACATATTCGCATTGATATAGCATCACCGATGAGTTGTCTGCTCCAAAACAGCGTAGGACATTGAGCCCAAGTCACTGAATGTCCACATGTTTGCCTACAGCATCAAGAGAAAACATGTGACAGTGTGTCCTGTGGAACAATACTTACATGTAAGCAGACATCAACTCCCTCTCGGTGAAAGCAACCATTCAAGTGTGACCATGATGGAGTGAACATTTATTGACTCATCTACAATCTCTGACTTGTGGAAAAAAGTGAAATTGTGGCGAATCGTATTCTCAGAGTAGAACTTCAAACTGCACATATATGGACATCCATACTGTGGAGAAACCTGTAAATGTGACACCTCTGCACACTGTCTTGTAGTGTGGTGACTAAAAGCTCCTTGTGTGCACCCGGACTGAAGACAATCCTTCAAATAAGATGCATGTCGTCTACAACTCTCTAAGTATTGTAACATACATGTACATCGGAACTAGTGATCTACGTGTTTACATGCTGTAATGATATTACTAAAGTTAAGACAGAAATGTGCATCTTCTCTGGCGATACGATACACATGGGATGTATATGAAAACATGATAGAACTGGAACTATTAGCAATATGACTGCGAATGTGCACACTCGTATCATTGAGAAGAGACTTGTATGTGACACCTGTGGAAAACATTTTGTAAACAACAGTGGCTTAACGGTACACGTGTGCAGTCACAATGGAGAGAAACCATTCATATGTGATACATGTGGTGCACAATTCTCACAGAATAGTCATTTGAAGAAACATATCCGTACCCACAGTGAGGACAGACCCTACAAATGTTATACATGTGGTGCACAATTCTCACAAAATAGTAATCTGAAGACTCATATCCGTATCCACACTGGGGAGAAACCCTACAAATGTGATAGATGTGGTGCACAATTCTCACAACATAATACTTTAAAAAAACATTTTCGTACCCACACCGGGGACAAACCGTACAAATGTGATACATGTGGTGCACAATTCTCACAGAGTTTTCATTTGAAGACGCATATCCGTATCCACACTGGGGAGAAACCCTACAAATGTGATACATGTGGTGCACAATTTTCAAGATGTGGTTCTTTAATTAGGCATGTCCGTATGCACACTGGGAAAAAACCATACAAATGTGATACATGTGGTGCACAATTCTCACAGAATAGTCATTTAAAGACACATATCCGTATACACACTGGGGAGAAACCTTACAAATGTGATACATGTGTTGCACAATTTTCAAGAAGTGGTTCTTTAACTAAGCTTGTCCGTATCCACACTGGGGAGAAACCCTACAAATGTGATACATGTGGTGCACAATTCTCAGCAAATGGTAATTTGAAGAAACATGTCCGTGTACATACTTTAACAAAATCTACAAATGTGATACATGTGGTGCACAGTTCTCAGAGAATGTTAATTTGAAGACACATATCCGTATCCACACTGGGGAGAAACCCTACAAATATGATACATGTGTTTCTCAATTTTCAATAAGCGGTTCTTTGACTAAGCATGTCCGTATGCACACTGGGAAAAAAACATACAAATGTGATACATGTGGTGCACATTTGTCACAAAATAGTACTCTGAAGATTCATGTCCTTATCCACACTGGGGAGAAACAATACTAATGTGATATATGTGGTGCACAATTCTCACAGAATAATAATTTGAAGACTCGTATCCGTATTCACACTGGGGAGAAACCCTACAAATGTGATACATATGGTGCACAATTCTCAGATAATGGTAGTTTAAAGAAACATATCCGTATTCATACTGGGGATAAACCGTACAGATGTGTTAGTTGTGGTGCCCAATTCTCAGCAAGTGGTGCTTTGAAGACACATGTCCGTATTCATATTGGGTAGAAACCTTACAAATGTGATAGCTGTGGGGCAAAGTTTTCCCGGAGTGGTTCGCTAAAAACACATGTAATGCACATTCACACCGGCAAAGTTCTTCAGATGTGACATCTGTGGACCGCAGTTTAAAACTAGTAGTACTGATAGTGATACTTTATACACATATGCACTGTTAAGAAAGGAATAAAATTTGAGGGAAACAGTGTTTACAGGCAGAAGGTATAATAGCTATCATAACACAAATAACTATTTGGCAATGAAAAATATCCGTGTGGCGCATCACAGAGTTTCTGGGAGCTGTGTCATGTTCAATCTCAATGTTGCATTGTCAACCACAGCACGAATCTGATTTTGTAAATGTAAATTTTATACCAGACTCACTGCAAAGTGTCATTGTTTCTGTTGCTTTGCACAATTTGTGAAGTAATTGCTTATATATGTATACGACCATTTGTTGGTTTTATTGAAATTTCGTACTACTGAAATGTCGTAATATGGAAATGCCCTATTACAAAAACATCCCATCATAGAAATGTCCGTATACCGAAATTTTTATTACCAACGTCCGTGGCCAAAGTGACCTTTACTAAACTGTCTGGCTATGATATGACTCACTACAGAGTATCATTGTTTCTGTTGGATTGCACAGTTTGTGAAGTCATTGTTTATTCTTGTGTATATGACCCGTGCAGCACGTAGGGCGTGGCAGTCACGGCAATCGCACAGGAACCCCACAATATAACTTTTATGGGTGCCTCGACGAAACGTTTCTTGGGTAATTTCTTTGGTGTCGAAACATTTTTAGACGTAACCTGAGTGCTTCAGTGTGATGCAAACTAGTGTTCTAAATGTACAAAATTCGGGACGGGTGAGAACTGTAATGATATGATATCCAGTGAGTGACTGGCTCGAAGTCTCCACAGTCCTAAATCACTCCCTGTGTATGACGAAAGGTGGTCGTACACTTTGTTTGAATAAGCTACACAACTTAAATGCTGTGTTTAAAGTCAGAAGTATTTGTGTTATCTTTTGGCTTGATGCTTTGTAGAACAGAGTCCACCACGGTAGGAAGGAGTTTTGGAAATTCACTATTCCAGGTATTATTGGTAATGCTGTTGCCAACTGTTTGTTGGTTCGTGAGTGGTTGCAATAAAAAGTGATGCGGCTGCAGCTTTTGATATTGTGAACTCTCAAATTTCCCTTCACACTTGGCCCCCAGGCTAAATGTGAATAATTACAAATATACGAACATTCGTATAGGTCGTACTCTCACACACATACACACGCACGTACAACAGAGGCGTACACAGGATTGACATGTTAGGGGGTTTCCGAACGGGTATCACCGTCACAGTGACGCGGGAACGAAATTCATATTGGAGCTTTAGCACAACTGACAATTTTTCGCATATCTTCACATCTTCTTTCACCTTGTAGCTGTCTCGGTTGGATGGACTGTGACATCGGAGGACAGGGGGAGATGCTTTGGACAAATATTCTCCATCTCGCCGCTTATTACTTGTACATTGCAATGATATTGGTCATGCAACAGAGCGCTATTTGGGAGGGGGGTTCCGGGCAACCAGAAACCTCTTTGGTATGCCACTGCATTCTCTCTCACACACAGGGGGCCCACAATGTATGTTTGATGAGGGCGTTCAGAAAATGGTTTTTGGTTAATTTGATGTCGAAATATTTTTAGACATAACTTTATTGCTGCAGTACGATGCAAACTAGTGTTCTAAATGTAAAAAGTACACAAATACAGACACACCCACATCCGATGTCTTTTTAGTCATTTGGGCCGAAGCGAAGGTCCAACGGACTTGCCATCTCTCTGCGTCCGACGTCCGCCGTTAGCTGCTGTATCTCAGAAACCGTTCAGCAACTTTTTCTCTAATTTTGCACAGACACATCTTAGGGCATTGTCACTATGCACGAGAAATCTGTATTTGATTGAATCGTTCTAAGGGCTCCAAGGGCCCCAAAACTGGTAAAATGTTATACATTTTACCTATTTTTTCAAAAACTGTTCAGCAACTTTTTGTCTGATTTTGCATATACATTTCATGTGGTAGTGTCACTGTACACAAGAAATCTGTATTTGATTGAATCATTCTAAGGGCATCTAAAGACCCCCCCAAAAACTAGTAAATTTTCATATTTTGCCTATTTTTTCAAAAACTCGTAAGTAACCTTTTCTCTAATTTTGCATAAACATTTCATGTATTTGATTGAATCGTTCTAAGGACACCAAAGATCCCCTAAAATGCTAAATTTGCTAATTAAATTGTTTACTGCAGCAGCAATTCTATCTGGGTTACAGTCCTTTCCTGAACTAATCCCTTTTCCTATAACATCTGTCACATGCACAGTCTGTGTAGGTTGGCAGAGTGCCAAGTGACCCACCCCACCCCCCACCTCACTGTGGAGACTTGACGGAAACTGTGATTAATTTGTAATTGGTCACTGGCAGAGGCTTGTGTCAACAGCTTCTAGACCAGCTTAGCAAGCTTGCAGTAGCAGCTTCGAGCCTGGCTAAAGAACTGGGGGGATACTAACCTTTCGACAGCGACAGGTGCTAATAATGGTTTATAATTTTGTAGATTGAAAATAATCTGTGAGACAGCTGTGTAATATTATGTATTTGAACTGCATAAGATGTCTGGTTTGATTTACATTAGTACATCATTTTGCGTGAATGGTTTGTTTATGTATTCGTTTGACTGGGAACTATTTCTAGGATCAAAAGATATATCATTAGCTGCAGTTTCACTTTAAGGTTTTTCACCGAGTTTTTCAAAGTGGTTAATAAACTTATCCAGTGAAATATTTCCAAATTTTTCACTGCTGTTACTTGCTTTATTAAGTATATCCCAGTATTCTGCAGACTCGCTATGTTTTAGGTTGCGCAAGTTTTCATGTAACTGTTTATGGTAGCATTTTGATATTTGTTTTATAAAGCATTTATGCCCACTAGCCAATTCTCTTAACTCTGCATTAGCTTCGTCATTTTTTTAGTCTACCTTTTGGTCTCGAATAATCTGTTCTCTTAGTTTTACATATAAAGACATACTCTGGCATGACTTGATAAGTTTTTGTAGCAGCACATTTGTGCTTCCAGTGTATCATTGCAACATAACATTCATACTGTGTGCCACATTTGAATGTCATGTATGTAATATTTCCATGCAATCCATTTGCATATATAATGTAAAACCTCAACAGCCGTTTTCTTCATTTTCATGTTCAATTGCTCCATAACTTCACAAATTTTTGCAGCAGTCGTAATTTTTGAAACCGTAGAGAAATTCTACCCAACCTTTACAAGCATGTCAGAAAACAATGTTAATATGTTTCCGACTTATCACTCATTTGTTCAGCCGAGGTCACATATAGACGTATTAGTCCAAAGGAGTTCAAGACCTCTTGGCTCATTAAAAAAAAAAGATATCGACTCAAGAAATATTACCTGTTCTTTGGCATTGTTTAATTGACATGTTGAGCGGACCATTATATGATTGCTATGAACTCTGCGCTGGTGTTCTTCTACATTTCCCCCCACCGGTATCCGAGAAAGGATTTGACCACCTGCTACGTAGTTATGTCCAGAGATCTGGCGTATGTGGCGTGGAGTTTGAGTGTGTCCAAGTTTTGTTCCGAAGGTCGAACGGAAGTATGCCATCACTCTGCGTCCGCCTTACGCCGTCCGCCGTTAGGGGTCATGTTCTAGTTAGACTTCTTGTCCGTTGCGAAGAAAAATGCAGTGTATTTTTAGAAATGATTTTTTATAAAATTGACATGCTGTGACATAAGTGCATTTGAGTAGGGAGATTTTCATGTGTCATTGTAGAAGGTGTTATCTGTAAAATGAGGGATTTCTAGATGATTTTAATAAGCGGAAGGATATTTGGCAGCAATGTGCCTGTGTGACCTGTTTGCGGAGTAATTCTTGCCGGCATTTAAAAATGTTGACGGGTGTCACACATACAGGCATTTTACGAGAGCTGGAAGAAGGCAATTGTTGTTAAAATCGATCGGCATGTCAATGAGGTGATAATAACAGCAGGTGAGAAGTTTAAGAAATTTTGTAAGTCACGTTTTCTTATAATCAGACAAAACGTTAACATGGTCGCCTATGGGAAAACCAACAGTGGGCTGACCTCGTTAGCTGCCATATCTCAGAAACCGTTCAGCAACTTTTTCTCTAATTTTCCATAGACGTATCTTAGGGTACTGCCACTATGCACGATAAATGTGTCTTTGATTGAATCATTCGAAAGGCCCCGTAGGACCCCTAGGACCCAAAAAACAGGTAATTTTTCACATTTTGCCTATTTTTCAAATATTTTCCAGCAACTGTTTCTCTAATTTTGCATAGACATTACATGTGGTAGTGCCACTAAACACAATAAATCTGTATTTGACTGAATCATTCTAAGGGCACCACAGGGGCCCCCAAAATGCAAAATCGTTACACAATCTAGTGATGTGGTTTTCAGAAGAGCCCTTGAGATCACCCCCTAACAGTAGATTTTGTGTATTGTGCTAGAAACAGATCCTGGCAGATATACCCCTTCCCTACAACATTTGTCACAAGCGGAGTCTTTGTCTTGCATGGGTATATATTTTGATGCAGTTGTTTTATATGGAGGATGGTGGAATACGTGGTTTCGTCTTATATTCTTTCATCTTATATACAAACACCACATTAGCATGCCCATAACGAGGTCGTTTTGGGGGTGCGTTTTCATACAAAGTGGGACTCACATGTGGTCTGTGAGGATATGTCAAATTTTGTTGTCTGATTAAGCCTAATTTACACCCAATTGTATTAATAAAAACCAACACGCGGTGATAGTATATTGTTAATATAACTGAATTATTTACTCGAAACCCGTAGCCGTGTGTGCAATTGATTTGAGTATGTTCATATTAATATTATAAACGAGGCACCGAGGAATGTGGTTGTGTTATTTTTCAGAATAAGCAATTAAAGTGTAACATTTATAATCTTGTTTTCAGTCATTACGTTGATCTGATCTTATGTGCAAAAGTTCCATAATTTATCATCAACATAATTAAGTTAGTAAATTAAGAAACCGTTATAAAACATGCCCTGTAAGGAGAAGATTAGAAACATTATTATGGAATTTGAATAAAATTCTAGGTGTCAAACAGTATAGTACCATATCCTCTACACAACACTAACTCCAGGAAACTAACTATATTTGACAGCTATACGGAACATAAAATAAACATAATAATTGATAACAAAGGCCCTTCACACACTCGTGCCTCCTCATAAGCGATAAGGCTCCCCTTTCTGAGATCTACAAATATGCAACTAGCAACTACAGTACGTATTTCGACTACCATATAGGCACACAATCACACTATTTCTCACCAGCACGCGCATTTTAAAATAGGTGAAGCTAAACTTTATTGTGTATTGGTTAACAACAGTTATTCATAGAAATTCGCTTTCCACCGCAATACTTGAAAATTATTATTTGTGTTAAGCCAGATAAGTTTGCTTACCGGGATTGAAGCTTGTAAGAAATACACTCGCTACATGTCTTAAATTGTTGATTGTTGAGAATAGCCTCTTTAACAGACGGGAGTTACCTTGATCAGCATACTAAAGATAAAAAGCCGCACCTCTAGTTTACTTGTAACAGATTTCTGATGATAAATCATGAATTATTTTATATGGCTTAATTTATGTGCTCAACATTTTAAAATCATCCTGACATCGTTCATTCACCAGTAGTTTGTCTGCATCTGTAACCTCTTAGTGACTACAATTAGGATTCATTCTTTTTACATGCGTGGATACCCTGGAATAGTGTGAACGCCTTCTGTATGGCTAATTGGAGACAGTGGTTCTTTGACACACTTTCCTCTAGTGACTGCCCTTTTCACACATGGCATTGTAGACAGACCCCTCAGCCAGGCTCCCATACATTCAGTGATAATCACTTAACAGCCTATGGTTCTCCCATTAACATATGTACAAATCAGCCTTCCTTGGCATTCCTTGTAATGCTTGAACAACATCCAGCTTTTAGGAGGGAGTTTAACGCTTTTGAGAAACATGGAATACAATTAGTGGTTCACATTTTAAAGATGCAATTTTTAGGGGGGTTCACATTTTGGAGAAAGGGGATCACAAAAGAGGGGTTCACGTGAACACCGTGACCCCCCCCCCCTACAGGCTGCGGGCCTGCGATATATATGTAGCACTGTTCTCAACAACATGTCCGTATTAATATCGGGGAGAAACCCTATAAATGTGTTATATGCGGTGTTCGATTCTCAGAAACTAGTAAATTGAAGAAACACGTGCGTGTCCATATTGGGAGAAACCCTACCAATGTCATATATGTGGATCACAGTTTTGTCCAGAACAGTTCACCAAAGAAACATGTGCATTCACACTCGAGAATCCCTCGTGATATGACATCTGTATATCATAATTTAAAAACAGTTCGGTCCAATACCGGTATTTAAAAGCATACACAAATAGCCAATCTTCCAAAATGGAAACAATTAAGGTGTTTGCTCTATCACTATATATCTATAACATTGTTATCTAAAACCATTTTGATTGGATTAATAAAAATGGTTTTACCCTGGTAAGTTCCACTGGGAGCTTTCTTGCGCACTTTAAGGTGTTATTGAATGTGCGATTTTTTGTTTTGTCATTTGCATTTCATGATTCCTTTTAGACACTCCCGGATTTCGGGTGTATCTCTCCGACTCACGGAATGCATGCAAATCTCCCGGATTTTCTTTGAAAATCTCCAACGAGACAGGGTGACACCACGGGAGATGTATTCAGACGTACTGAACCGCTGAATGTCCAGCAAAAATCTCCAACAGCACCCCCTCACCTCTTTGGGCTAACTCACTCCACATTATTGTCGTTTCTTTCCCTTTGCACAATCTGTCATTTCGTTGTTGATGCATGTATATGACCAAAGGTGGGTCGTGTCTACTGTTTATTTGTCTAAGACAGGTGTAATATTGTGAGGAAAATCACAATTTGTGTTGTCCATGCTGTGTAGGACAGAGACTGCTATTATTGGAAGGAGTTTTAAAAGGTCACTACTTTATTGGTAAAACTGTTGCTAACTGTGTCTTGTTCCATGGGTAGGTGTAACGTAGAAAATAAAGGAATACACGTTTTGCCACTGTGTTCCCCCAAAATTCTCCCATCATACCTGATCATCGTCCTTAACTAATTGAATAAATAGAAATGTGCGAACCACCTCTACACATGTACGAACCACCCCATACGTGTAGGTCCTACACATACGTACAAGCAGAGAGCCCAAGTCTGTTATTAATACTCGCGTGGTTGAAATAATAATTATTTGGTATAATAATCAGACAGATATGATGAGGAGTGTGGGTGTGTCCAATGTTTGTTAGAGTAAACACTTAATGTTACAATTTGGTGACACTAGCAATGTGGTTTTCAGTTAATTAATAAATTATGTATGTAACTGATCTGCAGTGCAACATGTTCACAATTTACCAATCACATAATTCAGTTAGTAATTTACTAAACATTTATAAAATGCCTACCATAAATAGAAGATTAGAAAACATTTACTCTTGTGAAATTTTAATTAAATTATTTGTATCAAAGAAACGAACTGTCTATAGACAATCCATAGGTATCATACAATCGAGTACCGTAACCTCTACGCCACAATGACCACAGACAATATTATCTGCATTTAGCAGCTAACAAACACATTGAACGTAATAATTGAGAATAAAGATTCTTCACACTTTCTTGCAATGGTTAGGCCGCCCCTTGCTGAGATCTACTTATTCTAGTTGTTTCCAGCACTCGGTAACGTTCTATTAAATGACTAGTCTGTATTACTCTGGTTAAAATGTAATGGTCTGATGAGTCAGCATTGTTCAGAACATTATCGCCAAACCGACCTTTACATGCTGGCACTGAGGGTGGTCACTGCCAGGGTGCTTGTCGACCTCAGTGGTACTTTTACGTTGAGACGGGACCGACATTAACTTGATCTCCGAGTCACGAGGAATATACAGTCCCCAATGTTGAGAGCCATTACACCAAATATGTCTGCCCGGTCCGGGTTTCGAACTCAGAGCGCTGGCATGACAGGCGGTGTTAACCACTACGCTAAACGCGCTCCCGATCTACATCCATTTAACCAGCAACAACAGGACTTCGGCAACCACAACTAATGCCACATAATTCACGGTTTTTCACCAACACTCGCATTTTAAAATATATGAAGTTAAACTGTATTTGTTATTGTTCAAGTCAATTGATTTGTGTCAAGCTAGATGAATTTCTATACAGGTTTATCGCTTGAACGAAAAACACACGACACACGTCTTAATTAGTTGACTGCTGAGAATAGCCCTTCGACACTCGGTAGTTAGCTGAATCAGCATACTGTTAAAAACAGCTCCCATGATTTACCTTTTAACAGAATTCTAACAAAAAGTTAATAATTATTTTATATGGCCCACTACACTGTGTACATGTGCTCGTTTTTGTTCTTTAATCATTGTCACCCCTTTCACCCACTAGCATTTAAAATGATACTTATGAGAACCGTGGCCATTACGCAGTGATATGTCGATATCAAATTGATTCGCTCACATATATCCCTTAGTATAACTCTGTCTATTTCGTTTGAATCAGTCACCTCTGAGCGACTGACTGGAATTTGGAGTCGTACCTTTATAAAAAAATTGCTTCTTGTGTATTTGTTACCACTTTAACATATATATCAATCACGCTGCCCTGGCATGCTGGGTAATGTTTGATCAACATCCACCAAGTTATAGGAGGGGGTGTACGCTTTTGAGAAACAGGGAATAATGTTAACAAAAAAAATTAGGGGTACACATATTATAGATTAAATTTTAGGGGGACTTTCACATTTTGGACAAAGGGGGTTCACTTGAACCCCGTGATCCCCGTACAACTGTCTTACATGTGTTGCACAATTCTCACAAAATGGTTTATTGAAGATCCACGTCCGTATTCATACTATGGAGAAACCCTTCAAATGTGATGCATGTGGTTCACAATTCTCAGCAAATGGTAGAATAACGATACTTGTCCGTACGCACAGTGCCAAGAAACCATACAAGTGTGACACATGTGGTTCACAATTCTCAACAAATTTTCGTTTAACGTCACATGTCCGTATTCATTCTGGAGTGAAACCCTACATATGTGATATATGTTGAGCACAGTTCTCAACAAATGGTGTATTGATGACGCATGTCCGCATTGATATTAGGGAGAAACCCTATAAATGTGATTCTCAGAAAGTGGTAAATTAAAGAAACACGTGCGTATCGATCCATACTGGGAAGAAACCCGACCAACGTTGCGTCTATGGATCACAGTTTTCTCCAGAACCGTTCACCAAAGAAACGTGTGCAGTCACACTCGATAATCCCACGTGATATGACATACGTATATATCACATGTAGTTTAAAAGAAGTTCGGTCCAGTACTGGTATTTTAAATCTGATGCAAATAGCCAATTCTCCAAAATGGAAACAATTGAGATGTTTGCATCTATCACCTCTACATTATTATCAAAACCATTTTAGTTGGAATAATATAAAAGGTTTTACCCTGATAAATCTCATTGAAAGCTTTTTTGTGCAATTTAATCTGTTGTTGAATGTGAAATTTTTTGTTTTCTCATTTGCAGTTCATCATTGATTTTAAATGTGGTATCTATATACGTGCCAATTCTCCAGCGAAATCTGGGATACTCCCGGATTTTGGCTGTATCTCCCGGTCTCCCGGGACAGAGGCAGACCCCCAGGATTTTCTCTGAAAATCTCCAACGAGACACGATGAATTCAGACGTATTGAAACGCTGGATTTGCAGCAAAACATATCCAACAGCACCCCCTCCCTGCCTCCTTGGGCTGACTCACTCCACATTATTTTCGTTTCTTTTCCTTTGCACAATATGTAATTTCGTTGTTTATACATGTATAAGACCAACGGTGGGTCGTATGTACTCTTTATTTCTCTAAATTATAGACAGGTATATCATTGTGAATATAATCACACCAATTTGTGTTGTACATGCTGTGTAGAGCAGAGACTGCCACTATGGGAATGCGTTTTAAAAGGTCACTACTCTATTGGTAATACTGCTGCTAACTGTGTCTTGTTCCATGGGTGGGTGTAACGTAGAACAATAAATATATACAGTTTTTGGCATTGCGTTCTCTAAATTCCCCATGATACCTGGTCATCGGGCTAAACTTGAATAACTAGAAATATGCGAATCACCCCTACATGTATCCGAACCACCTCATACTTGTAGGTCCTACACACACAGGCAGAGAGCCCAAGTCTGTCTTTATCATTCGCTTAGTTGACATAATTATTATATGGCATGATAATCAAATTAAAACAGTCATACGCTAGATCTTTGTAGGCGTAGTACTAAAGGACACAAAAGGCCAGTGTATGGGACCATATAACTAAAAAGCAAATACTTCTTAACCAGTTACAACTACAATCAACGATATCACGCCTGTGGTTTACTCAGAATCTGTTTTTGCCATTTTAAAAAGGGGGATTCTAATTAAATCTAACAGTACCCGACGGCCGCCGTATTGAGACAATCACCCATTGCTTGACCACTATTTAAACGCTTCGGTCTTAGAGCTTCTTTGACCAAGACGCTGCAGTGACGCGTCGAATGCCATGTTTCACCGACATGTACATGTGAATATGACAATTCATATGTTGGTTTCTCGTGTTCCTAGCTTTGAATCACAGTTACATTTATAACAACTGTTATCAGGTCATACATTACACTATGCGGATGTAGCTAATTTAGTAGTTACAGCGCCAAAGCAAATTCGACGCAAATTACAGTAAAATTCTCAGTTTGCCTGACCACTGGCAAATTGGGAAGAGTAGACGTCCGTAATGTCAGGCTGTCTATCACAATGGCGCTGTCCGTGCAATTTAAATTATGCGTCTGAAACAAGGTTATTATAGTAAACTGCTGACGTTATTTTTTTTATTGTAGAACTTAGTTAATGGTTAGTTTTTATTAAATGTCAGATGCATAGGCCCAAAAATATGCCTTGTGTCCACCATTATGTCTTAATATAGTAACCTAACTGTAGGTAACTGTATCGGGAATGCTAATATTTAAGACTTACTACCGTTATGCCCCCGTCACCATTCCTACCAACGGCACGCGGGAAATGGAATACTTCTTAGAAATTGTTCATTTGGAGCTTGCATACACAAATACTTTGATGAAAAGCAAAGGTTTCCAGTACCAACTTTCTCTGACCACTCTCACTACAGAAGGTAACTCTCAGTTCCTGGCAGCGTTTCTCGACACAGTCTATTCGTCCACGATCAAGTCTCTCCAATCTATCCACACATGCACGCTGGCATACAATAATAACACGCATACGCGTGCGTCCGCGCGTCTTCTGCGACTGAGTCAGTGACGTGTGATGACGATATTAATCGCATGGTGGAGGCACTTGTGTTACTTGAGTTTCATTGTTGACTACAAGGAGGCAGCACATTATCATTCGACAATATTGTGGAAGTCTCGTTGCTGGTTTTTCACTACACTTTCTGATCGTTATCTAAAGGTAAACTAGCATATCTTTGATTATGTAGCCAGGTGCGGTAGATGTGGTTGGATAAATTTAACGCACGATAGATTCTTATTTGATTGGATTACATCGCCACGGCACCGGGTTACCTAGCTGTCTATGGGCGATAATGAAGACTATTTGGCAATCATTTGGGGTTTGACCACATTTAGATTTTACATAGGCTGCCAATTTAACGTTTCCTTCATTTCCTGCCAAATTTGTCTTACGATTTTCTAGAAAATTTCATAGCATATTTAATCTCCATTGAGTTGACGCAAGTGCTGTGGAAACAATTATACCTCATTTTTCAGGTGCGTTCTACAAAATAGCCAGTGGCAGTGTGCAAATATGCGAGCGACTATAGCGTGTATTTCTTGCTATCTCGTGAAAAACCTAATGCAGTAGTACATTCAGTATATACATGACTAACATGTTACACGTCAAAGTGATCGAAAAAATTCACACATCACACCAAAACGGTATCTTTTTTCGGTGGGTAATACCTTAGGATACCTTAGGACTGTTCTGATCGCAGGATCCTCTCGGTTCCTCAATGATCAGATCTTCTTCTTCGGGGTCTAGTGTTAAGAGTTTGTGTTTTCCGGTTCCAATGTTTAATGTTAGTGGGGCTTCATAGTCGTATAATATCTCCTGGGTTGACCAGAATTTATCAAGGCGGTTTTTAAATGAGTTTATTGATTTTGCTTGTATTACTGAATCAGGTAAACTGTTCCATGGTTCATCCACTCTAAGCGGGAATGCATTTTTTCTTATGTTTAGTTTTGCTCTTTGGTTGAACAGTTTAAGGGAGTGTCCTCTGTTACTGGATCGTGATGCCACCTCCTCCCACCTAGGAAGGTTTGGTGCAGATTTTTTGTCATATATGTGATGCATTATTTTATACAATTCAATCATGTCTCCTCTTAACCTACGATACGTTAATGTGGGTAACTTAAGTAATTTTAGTCTTTCAATATATGATAAGTCCCTCATACCAGGTAGTTCTTTTGTGACTCTTCTCTGGACATTTTCTATGGCTATTTTATGTTTCGTCTTAAATGGATACCATACTGCTATTGCATAATCTAGGTGGGATCTAACCATAGTCTTGTATAGTGGCAAGAAAGTGTATGTATCTAAGAATTGAAAAGTTCTTCTGATTACTTTTGTCATTCTAGTTGCTTTATTAACCACTTGGTTGATGTGATCATCAAAAGAAAGTTTTGAATCAATAATTACTCCTAAATCTTTTTGTTTGTCTGTGGTGACAAGAGCATGTTTGACATTTTTTGTTGCCATAAAATATTTACTTTCACCAATATTATTTTTCCCAATTTCCATGTGTACACATTTATCAGGATGGAATTTTAACAACCACTTGTCGCTCCATTGATATAGTATGCTTAAATCATGTTGAAGTACATCCTGATCATCTATATGTGTTATTGTTCTAAATATCTTTATGTCATCAGCAAATAGAAATGTATTTGAATTTGTTAGATCTGGGAAGTCATTAACATATAGAACAACAAGTAAGGGTCCTAGAACGGAACCGTGGGGTATCCCTGATATTACCTCTTTCCAGCTAGACTCATCTCCATTTACTGAAACTTTTTGTTTTCTATCTGTGATGAATGATTCTATCCAGTTAATCAGTTCTTCTGAAATGTTGAAGCTTTTTAATTTGCTAATTAATCTTTTGTGTGGCACGGTGTCAAAGGCTTTTTTGAAATCCATATATATAACATCAGTGTGGTTGCCCTTATCCATTTCTTTAGTCCAGTCATCTATTATTTTGATTAGTTGTAGAACTGTTGATCGGCCAGATATAAATCCATATTGTTTTTGACTAAATAGATTAGTTACTTTCATGTAGTTTGTAATGTGATTTCTAATAATTGTTTCCATACATTTACATACTATGCTTGTTAAACTTATTGGGCGGTAGTTACTAGCTAGTTTCTTGTTTCCATTTTTATAAATTGCTGATATTTGAGCCTCTTTCCAGTCATTGGGAATGCAGGAAGTTTTAATCGACGTTTCAAAAATTTGTTTTAAGGGTTCAAAAATTTGTTTTAAGGGTACTGGCGCACGAATCCTTAATGTGGTTTTACCCCAAATAGATCTCATGAATCTCGCAGATCTTCACGAAAATTAGATTTATATCAAGCTGTACATATAACTAGATTAACCACAAAGGCAAATTTACACTGTCTCTGTAAAATATACGTCATCAAACTGTGCACACCTCCAAACTAAACAGTGCCTTGCGTTGCTTTAAACATGCTTATTCGGTACCTTATACCACATACGACGTTTGACTGACATTAATGGTACTGAGCACAGTGCCTTTTCGATATGGGAGAAAAATATTAACGAAATATATTTTGTTGTTATTTTTTTCATAAAATGTTGTAATTTTTGCAAAAAATACACAAAATCATTATTTTAAACAGCTTTTTATTGGACATTAAAGTTGCCCATCTTCAAGAATTCTTGTATAACGTAATGCCCATCAACTATGCTAAATAATATATAATCATGAATCTTTTTTTTGCTTTTGACACCAGTAGGTGTCAAAAGCACAAGCCAGGCATTTCAACAGTATTCACAATATTGAAAGGCACATAGGTGTTTTTTGATGGTAACTACAAGTATATTATAGATAACACACTAAAACGCGGGATATAAATACATAGTACATTATGAAACCAAAAATGGGATGCCCAGTAGAAAGTATATCTTGCATCATGCAAATTGTCATCCTAACCCCCCCTTAAAATAACCATACTTTTACACAGGTGCAGATCTCTGTTTCATACAGAGTGTTCAAACATCGCCACACGTCATTTACTTGGCCACTATATATTTTGCTTTATTACACACATTATTGGAAACAAGAGATACCGCTGACAAAATAGATAATTTCAGAAAGAAACAAACGTTTGACAGGGACATCGAAGACACATAATAAAGGTTGCTGACAGTTGTGGCACCCAGTATCTCTCCAAGTACATCAACGAGTCCATTGTCCTAATCATGTTTTATTCAAACATCACCATATTCTTACAAGGTTATTAAAAACATTTCCGATGTTAAATATATACGGATATAACGTACAAAATACCAGTCCTAAAGGCAGCTTCTTCCCAAAGTAGTTTATGTAAGCCTACGATTAGTTTAAGCTGCCTTGCCTTGTGCAAACTTCGGTATAATTAAGTTATATTACAACTGAAAAGTGCATGGCCGTCAACAATGATAGCATGCCAGTCCATGTACACAATTTCAACATTTGGCACTTCTGTTAGGTGACCAGTTTTAATTGTTATGACTAAAATTCGAATCATTGCGGTCGCTGCATATTTGGAGAGTCACACACTACTATGATATTCTCAGTCACATTCTGGATATGTTTATGCAGATTGTCAATTGCTCTTGTTGTCTCAGTTAGTGTATGGATGTTGCTGTACAAATTGGTAGAAGTGTGTGGACAACCTGCTTCCTATGGTGGCCAACTTTTCACAAAAATTAGGGCTACCTTAGGGGGTGGGGGTTGAATCCAAATGTTGACTGCTTGACCATTATTGCTTATTGTGCGATCCAAGTATGATATATACAAGTGCCATATAATTAGAAAGGACAAGTTGGAACAGGAGAAATACTCAGCTTAGTATTGGAGTTAAGATTAAAAAACATTTATAGATGTCGCTTACAAAAATATAAGTAAAATATAAGTAATGTAACTTAGACGAAATTCATCTTACTGGTAATTACTGTCAATATTGCCGTACGTAATGCAGATTTAAAAGAAACTCTATGCCCTGACACATCTATGCAATTATTACACAAGCTTTCGTGGGACTCAGTATCTTAGAACATGCTTGGAATGTAGTTTTTGCCTTCACATCACCTAAATTATCACTTTATTTTCCATGCATATCACCTAATAACTGGCTTATTAATGACTTTTAAAACCCCTTTTAGACGTAACAATATGCAATAGCTGCACGGTATTCTGGTTTACATTAGCTTCCAAATGCAGCCAAAAAAACATCACCCGTCGCTCAAATCACATTTTGGCGGTTTTCGTGATAAAACGGACCAAATTTCTAATTTGGGGTAAGGCCACATTTAGATTTTACATAGACGGCCATTATAACATTTCTTTAATTCCCTTCAAAAAAAGAAAGCACATTTAACCACCATTGACATAAATGCTGTGGAAAACTCCTGATATTCTCATACCTCATTTCTTAGAAACATCCATCCAAACCTGACACCCCTCACTTTCGCCCCAATCTGGTGACGGATTTTGAAATATAGGTGCATTCTGCAAAATAGCCTCTGTGCGAATATGCGAACGACTAGTGTATATTTATTTCTATCTCGTGAAAGATCTAATGCAGTAGTACATTCAGTATTCACTGGACTAACATGTGCCATGTCAAAGTGCTCGAAAAAATCAGACATCACACCACAACAGTATTTTCAAGGGCACTGAACCCTTCAGAATAACAGAAAGAAATCGTCTGATCGCAGGTTCCAGGGGTATATTTTAATTACGAGACTTTCTTTACATTCTAACATTAAGAATTTAGGCGATTTTACTGTCTGACCTAAGTTCTAACCATGAAAACGACCAACCATTGACTACAGTATATTATAGTATAATATAGGCTAGCCACCAAACTTCTCCACATATTAAATATAGTATACTATTCGAAAAAATTACTATTGTATAAGTATAGAGAGTAGAGTCTTTATAGCCTAGATACATATTTTGCATAATATATGAACACTACATTATCAAACAATTACATTTACATTCCTGTAACATTCAAGTCACACCAAATCTAATTTAATTAAAAAAAAACTTAAACTCGATATCTCTGCTGGTGGTTCCATGGCTACTACGTCAGGGCACGGCACTTGTAATTATACTACGTTACCAAACAATCATATTTACATTCCTGTGACGATGAAGTCACACAAAGTCTAATTTAATTAAATAAACTAAAATTACGTCTCCAGTGGCGGCACCACCGCTACCATGTCAAGGTGTCGTGAACACACGGCACTTGTAATTATAAACTTACCTATGTACGCACCTATAATTATAAATATACCTACGTGCTCAAATAAACACCTATAATTAAAAATTATTATAGATATATACAAGCTCACACACATACAATTACGAGTCTTCGGTTATAGTAATGACACTGGGCACAGTTTCTATGAACGTTATTTGTACTGTGACACCTCGAAACAATATTGATTCTACGGTAGCTGCGGTGCTACAGGTTCCTGCCACCGACAGAGATGTCGAGTTTTAGTTTAGTTTGTTTTGTGAATTTTGATCTTTATGGACATGTGTGTGTACATTTTTGATAACGTAAGTCAGAAAGTTAAAGATCGCCCGAATTCATACAGTTTCTGGTTCCGATAGTTAGTATAATGCAACTTCAAAATCATCATATATCAGTAAGCACGTGGTTAGTTCAGAATTGTTCAAGTATCAAGATGGATTTTTAAACAAAGATATCAATCTAGCTTATATTACTGATTCAGTTAGACTATTGCTTTGTTCAGGCACTCGAAGAGGGAATGTTTTTTTTTCATAGATTTAGTTTTGCTTTTTGCATAAACAATCTAAGGCTCTTTTCCTGATTGTAATGACCCATCCTTCCATTTCAGGGGGTCTAGTGTGGATTGATCATCATACATTAAACATGTTCTACTGTGCCATCGTTATATTAATGTGCGTTTTTGTATTTACTTATAGTTTACACTACGATATATAGAATGGATAGAATTTGTCACAATATAAATTATCACATTTTCTGCAATTTACCTGTCTGCTAGTATTTCTAATGTTACCTACATCTACAGTACTGACATATCTTGTTTCAGTCGACTGTGGTGCTATCAAAGGCTGTATGTGTCAGAAGTGTCTACAATGACCTGATCAAGTTGCACAAACACATTCGCATTGATAACAACAACTGGTGAGTTGTCTGCACCAAAACATCGACATTGAGCCAAGTCACTGAATGTCCACATGTTTGCCTTCAGCAACAAGAGAAAACATGTGACAGTGTGTCCTGTGGAACAATATTCCCTCTCGGTGAAGGCAACCGTTGAAGTGTGACCGTGATGGAGTGAACATTTAACGACTCATCTGCGACATCTGGCTTGTGAAAAAAAGTGAAATTGTGGCGAATTGTCTTCTTAGAGTACAACTTTCAAACTGTACATATATGGACATCCATACTGTGGAGAAACCTGTAAATGTGACACCTCTGCACACTATCTTGTAGTGTGGTGACTAAAAGCTCCTTGTGTGCACCCGGACTGAAGAAAACCCTTCAAATGTGATTCATGTCGTCTATAACACTATCAGTATTGTAACATGTATTTGCACCGGCACTCGTAATCAAAGTGTATACATGCTGCAATAATATTGCTAAGTTGAAGACAGAAGTGTGCATTTTCTCTGGTGAAACGTTACACATGGGATGTATATAAAAACATGAAAGAACTGGAACTTTAAGCAATATGTCTGCAAATTTGCACACTCGCATCATTGAGAAGAGATTTGTATGTGACACTTGTGGAAAACATTTTTTATGCAACAGTGGCTTAACGGTACATGTGCGCAGTCACACTGGGGAGAAACCATTCAAATGTGATACATGTGGTGCACATTTCTCACAGAATAGACAGTTAAAGAGACATATCCGTATCCACACTGGGAACAAACCCTACAAATGTGATACATGTGGTGCACAATTCTCACAAAATGGTAATTTAAACAAACATATCCATATCCACACTGGGAACAAACCGTACAAATGTGATACATGTGGTGCACAATTCTCACAAAATGGTAATTTAAAGACACATATCCGTATTCATACTGGGGAGAAACCTTACAAATGTGATACATGTGGAGCACAATTCTCAACAAGTGGTGCTTTGAAGACACATATCCGTATCCACACTGGGGAGAAACCCTACAAATGTGATACATGTGGTGCACAATTCTCAGAGAATAGTTACTTGAAGAAACATATCCGTATCCACTCCGGGGAGAAACACTACAAATGTGATACATGCGGTGCACAATTCTCACAAAATACTTATTTGAAGAAACATGTCCGTATCCACACCGGGGAGAAACCCTACAAATGTGATACATGTGGTGCACAATTCTCAGCAAGTGGTACTTTGAAGACACATTTCCGTATTCACATTGGGGAGAAACCTTACAAATGTGATAGCTGTGGGGCACAGTTTTCCAGGAGTGGTTCGCTAAAGACACATGTAAAGCGCATTCACACAGGCAAACTCTTTCAGATGTGACATCCGTAGACCACTGTTAAAAAAGTAGTAGTACTAATAGTGATACTTTATACACACATATAGCGTTAAGAAAGGAATAACGGAAGGTATAATAGATATCGTAAGACAAATAACTATTTAGCAATTAAAAAAATATGTGTGACGCATCACAGAGTTTCTGAGGGCTGTGTCATGTCCAGTCTGAATGTTGCCTTGTCAACCACAGCCACAGGAGGAATATAATTATACAAATGTAGACTTTATATGAAACTCACTGCAGAGTATCATTGTTTCTGTTGCACTGCACAAATTGTGAAGTCATTGATTATACTTGTATACGACCAGTGCAGGATTTGTTGGTTTTACCAAAATGTCTTATTACTGAATAGTCCTAGTATGAAATTGTCCTATTACAAAAACATCCCGTGATAGAAATGTCCTGGTACCGAAATGTCTGTTACCAACAGTTCATGGCCAAATTGACCTTTGCCAAACTGTCTGGCTATCATCTGAGCGACTACAGAGTATCATCGTTTCTGTTGGATTGCACAGTTTGTCAACGCATTGTTTATTCTTGTGTATATGACCAGTACAGCATGCAGGACGTGGCAGTCACGGCAATCGCCCAGGAACCCCACAATGTAACTTTTATGCGTGCGTCCACGAAATGCTTCTTGGGTAATTTATTTGGTGTTGAAACGTTTTTAGACGTAATTTGAGTGCTTCAGTATGATGCAAACTAGTGTTCTAAATGTACAGAATTCATATGTTGCCGTAAGTCCCTAGTGTAGAAGAGAGGGACGAGTGAGAACTACAATGATGTGATACCCAGTCAGTGACTGGCTTGAGGCCTCCACAGTCATAAATCCTGTGTATGACGAAAGGTGGTCGTATCCTCACACGTGTTACTTTTGACTTCATGCTTTGTAGAACAGAGTCTACCACTGTAGGGAGGAGTTTTAAAACGTCACTACCGGGTATACTACATTGGTAATACTGTTGCGAACTGCTGGATTTTTCGTCATTGGATGTAGCGTAGTCAATAAAAAAGGATGCAGCTACAGCTTTTGGTATTGTGAACTCCCAAATTTCCCATCATACTTGGCGCGCAGGCTAATTACAAATATACGAACGTCCGTATAGGTCCCACTTTCACACACATACACACGCACGCCTGAACGCACGCACATACAGCAGAGGCGTACACAGGTTTGACATCTTGGGGGTTCCAAACGGGTATCACCGTCACAGTGGCGCGGGAACGAAATGCATATGAGGGGGGGGGGGCTACCGGACCTTTAGCACAACTGAACTTTTTTTGTCGCCGAGCCGCCTTCTTTTTTATCTTCTTTCACCTTGTGGCTGTCTCGGTTGGCTGGACTGTGACATCGGAAGACCGGGGTGGGGGGGGGGGGGGGGTGGTGCTACGGATAAAAGTCGCCGCCGCGCCACCTGTTACTTGTAGGTTGCAATGATATTCGTCATAGAATAGAGCGGGATTTTGCGGGGGGTTCCGGGGAACCGTAAAACCCCCTTGGTATGCCACTGCTCACACACACTGGGGCCCAACAATATACAACAACAACAAGAGGGACGATGGGCACAAGTAAGTAAGTCCACAAAATGTTTTTTGGTTAATTTGGTGTCGAAACATTTTTATACATAACTTGGGTGCTTCAGTATGATGCAAACAAGTGTTCTAAAAGTAAAAAGTACACAAATGCACACACAGACACATTCGATGTATTTTAAAATAATATCATGGTTGAAATCAAGTGTATTGTACAGTTGTACCTAATTGTAGGTAATTGTATAGGGGGATGCAAATATAAAAAATTGCTACCTATGCCCCGTCTCCTTTCCTACCAGCTTATTAATTATTCTATTATATATAAAATAAAAAAACATGGGTCCAGATCTTCGATTTGTTTTATTTCACATCGTTGATTCGTTATATATATAATGATTTTAAAGAATCTTGGCCATTGCGACCGACATAATTGTTAGTTATATTCGAAATTTCATTTATGAAAATTCGTTATTTTTGCAGAAATTCATCAGAAATTAAATATTTTATTTGTTATTGGCGAGTTATAAGCGAGTTTGTTATATCCGAAATTTACTGTAACTGTGAAATGAAGTTTTAGACAATCTAATGATATATAGTGTATCGTAAACCAGTTTATTTGGCGACACATTACTCAGGAACAGAATAGAACAGAAAACATAACGAAGGTAAATTAACAACGGTTTAATGGTATCCCGGTCTTAATTGTTTGCACATGCGTATGTATAAGCCCTGCTTATTAATACAAGATGTTCAACCATGCACGTACAGTAATACTAAGTATTGTATATGTAGAATATATAATAAAACTTATGATATAAAAGATGTCTGGGAAAAGGCGAGTAGTCCAGAATAATAAACTTTAATAACAATGAGGAAAGAATTGCATTTGTACGCCTGCCACAAACATGAATCAAATTCTGCTTTATAATATACACAAGCAATTAACAGCTAAACTAAACAACCACTAGCTAAAACCCTAAAACAACACAACCACTAAAACCTTAAAACAAACGTGAACATGCAAGCAACCGACAGGATGGTCTTACTCTCCTGTCAGCCGAGCCACAACCTGCATATAATATACAAAATACATATTAAATGGGTGTAAATAAATTATCAAACAATATAATTATTTATTATACTTTACTGATTATAAACAACACCTTATTGTCTCACGCATGCACTGTATCGTGGAATAAACCAGCTAAAAGCGCTACATACACATAATTATATACAAACAGGTAATCTGAGATTAAGACAAGAATGACACCATATATATACATCCAATCTACTATGGATTACAACCACCAACAATATAGAACACTGGCCAAAATAATGGCACCATCTAGCGATTAACAGCGAACACAATGTTTGCACCATCATTACCAACTAAATGCAATTCACATGAAAGCTACGTACCAGACAGGTTCCATACAAATCTTGTTCTTACCGCATTATAAAAAAAAAAGTGCTGTCTAATGTCGCCCAACACGGCTTAACGAGGCAAAATAGAAAGTTATAGCAAACAGGAAATACTGACTTACATTTAATTTACAACTATAACTCACAGGATATAATGATCGACGTGGACACATGCAAAAATAATCTTACCAACCTCGGGTGTCCCAGTACAACTAACTACTGAAGGTGTGATCCATGTTCACACCTTCCCTGACTGTTTTTTATTTATTTATTGATGACCTACCTTTTTAATAATCCATGTTTTCATAACAAACCATGCAGTTTGATAAAAACATTTTTTTTCCTCAAATTTCTGCATTTGGAAATGGGATATCTCTGGAAATAATTATGCTACATACAAATATGGTTTTCAGCGTTCCATTCAGCAGACACAACTGTTTGAAATTATCAGACTATTTTAAAATCATCAATAGTTTAAAAGAGGTAAGCACATTTGTTGCAAAAAAGAAGTTTTTTTTGTCCTTTACCAAAAACGTTATTTAAAAAATAAAACGTACGCCAAAATGATATGATCATCTCACAATATGATATATACAGAACATGGATTTGCAAGATTAATAATAATAATATATATGTGTGGTGTGTGTGTGTGTGTTTATGTGTGTGTGTGTGTGTGTGTTTTCCAAACGTGCCAATGTTGGCTCAAAATGGTGGACATTTTCTTTGTTACCATGGAAACAGGGGATTGGCCTGAAAAAAGAGTTCAATATATTTTACCCAGTATGGTCCATTTGATACTTTGGGCAGACAAAATTGCACAATTTCCACAAATAACAAAATAATCCCACCTACCTGTCTTGTCTGGCCTCATCATATGGCATATCAATAAACATTGTAAAGGTAGTAAATTTTAAGGGAAGTGAGAAAGCAGATGGTTGTCCAAAAACAGGTTTTACTGTAAAAAAAAAACAATTTGGCTCCTGATATCAATCATCATCATTTTGTATTATTAAGACATTCCAATATTATATAAAAGTTTTCATTTACACTATAACGACGAAGCGTATAATTGAATTTTGATATATCGCGCTTTGCCCTGAATTCTTACATATGTGTAGTATACAGTATATGATAAAACGATATTCAATAATTCAGAATACACAAAAACTATACGACTGTTATTGATTTAATTGTTGTGCAGCCTGGAGAAAGCTTGCTTTTGGCCATCATGCAGCGATGACACCAAGCTGAAATACATGGAAAAGAACACAATAAAATACAATGTGTGTGGCTAATATAATATTATACTTGTACTTGTCAACAAAGTTAAGATCTCAATCTGGGTTATTCCGTACTTCCGAATAGTGATCACAGTCATTATTGACTATTCTACTACTATATTCTATCAGTGTATATTTTCTAACTTTTTTGTTCAACTGACAGCGTAATGGACAAGGCCTCTTTTTATACCTACATTTAAGCAGGAATAATGATAAACGTATGACATTCATTCTGTCAAACGCAAAGCATGCATACGTTAGATTGAGAAATTGTCTGTAGTTGGTATCCATGTTACACCGCAACTGACGTGCTGCCGGTGCTGGTAATGCATTTCCATGTTGAAAATAAATATATAAGTTGCGTCATTATGTGCTTGTGTCTAATTAAGTAAACTGTGCGTTTCTACACCACATGACAGGAAAGAAACATTGAATTTGAAAATATCAGTTTGAATTTTTCACAAGATGTCACACAATGGTTGGCCATTTGTGATCTTACCCATATATGTTGCAGCAACTTGGTCTAGTATACGTGACTGCGATCTTCCTTTATATAAAATTATTACTATTAGGCTTAATAGTCGTTAAACGTTGCGCACCTAACTGCACGTTGTGCAATAATTGAAGCATTGACCGATCAAGAGCTGAGAAGCAAAATTATTTCATAACCAGCTGCTAAGTATTATTACTGTTGGTCAAATTGTTATAATACAACACACAACATTACTACCTTTTGTTTCGTGGCATAAATACGAACGCTGGCCTGATTTGTTCATTATGATGTTTCTCTCTTTGACCACGACACAAAACCAAATCAGTTTAAAAGTTGGCGCGCATCGAAATGACTCAAGGGTAATTTCAAATGTGTGGAGCGGCGCGGATTGAGTTTATTCGCGGGTTTATTCCGTAGAGTTATATAAAAACATCGTAACTTAGACATACATAATAATTATAATCTTTATTTTGACCCAAGCATTCACCACATGACACAAAATACATACGTTTCAAAAACATATGCAGATACCGTTTATGGTACCACTGAGTTGAAGGTACCATTCAGTTTACCACTGGAGGTTCAATTGTATCTAGACTAGGGGTACGCTGTCAACGTTCAGGATAGTGAATTATGTTTTCAAATATGAATGAGACTCGCCAGTTTACTATCTGTAACCTTTACTATTCTGTAACCTTTCAAAGGTAATGGATGGTACTTTTCAAATACCATTAAGATCCACTGGCACCAACCTGATTGATCACTGAATGGTGCAGTGCTACTGAATGGTAAGTTCAAATACCATTGAGAGTACCACTGAGACACACCGATTTACCTTTGAATTTTATTGAATGATATGTTCAAATACCATTATGAGTACCACTGAAACATGATTAATTGTATCATTGAATGGTCCAGTGGTACTGAATGGTAAGTATGATCAAATGCCATTGAGACGTACTGTGTTTAGATTCTCTTGAATTGATAACACAAACGGAGGGAAACATGATTCATGCTTTAATCTGCTCCTGTAGGTACAGTGGCGCGCCTCAGCGGAAACCACGTCATATGCCCTATCTTAGACTATGGTAAGCCGAACATATCATAACACCCCTCTTCTTTTATAATGTCTTAAATGTTCGTTTCTTGAAAATGTCCAGACATAATGTGCTCATAACGTTGACGTAACACTCTGATACATAAGACAATTAAATGGTCACTCTTGACTGTCTTTAAATATAACTCAACCACAGTTAGGCTGTGGTAATTAAACCAGTGCCGTTTCGCGAATTAACATTTAACAAAGTCATCCATAATTGGAACTTTCACCACATGTACAGATCTTGTACGCACTGGAACTTTGGACTCGATTTTCTCGGGAGTGGGAGGAGCCCGAGCTGGACTTGGGCTAGCCGCTCCTGGGCTCACAGGAGAGTGTCCAGAATCAGACACCATCTCGGTAGGTCCTACACACAGAGACTCTGACCGAGGGTTTTCTGAGGTCTTTCTCAGGTGAACCCGGTTGCGTCTGTAGATGACGTCTCCAACCTCTACTTCATAGGAGCGTTCGTCAAGTCGTTTCGAGACAATAGCTTTGTTCCACTTCTTCTCACCCTTCCGAAATGGTTTCAAACGTACAACGTCACCTTCTTCCAAAGGTGGTAAATCTTTGGCATGTTTGTTGTACGCTCTTTCTTGTTTCTTTTGGTGATCCTTTAGCTTCATTCTCTCACCTTCCAGGTTCACAGTTGGTTTGAGAAGTTTTTGTGAAGTGGGAAGGAGAGTTCTTGTTCTTCTGTTGAAGAATCGCTGGGCATGGCTTGTCCCTGTTGCCTGGCTGGATGTGTTGCGATAGTTGAGCAGCGCAAGGAATTGGTCTTGCTCTTTATTCTTCTTCAGAAGAGATTTGGCTGTCTTTACTGCTGATTCCGCTTTCCCATTTGCTTTGCTGTTGTAAGGACTAGTAGTTCTGTGTTCAAAGTCCCATTCTTTGGAGAAGTTCAAGAAGGACGAAGAGATTAATTGGGGCCCATTGTCACTTATCACAATACACGGACATCCGTAGCGTGCACAATGTAACTTCAGTTTTCTGTTGACAGTCGATACCTTTGTATTCTCCAGTCTGTCGATTTCCCAGTAATTGCTGAAGTAGTCCACTGTTACTAGGAAATCTTTGCCATCATATTCGAACAGATCTATTCCGATTTTCTCCCACTCGCGAGAAGGAAGCTCATGACTCATAAGTGTCTCCTTTGGCTGAGATATCTCGTATACACGGCAAGTTTCACAGGTCGAGATGATGTCACCAGACATGCCTGGCCAGAACAAACACTCTCTGGCTCTCTTGAGACATCCTTCTATCCCAGCCTTCTTCATTTCTGGTCGCATGGCAAACGGTACAACGACTCTCTCGCCTTTGAAAATGAGACCATCTTGGATAGTCATCTCGTCCCGGAAGCTGTAGTACGGAGAAAGTTCAGCAGTCAACAGTTGTTGTTTCTTCTGGCCATCCCTGCATGATGACCGATTTCAACTTCTGGAGGGATTCATCTTTGTCAGTTTCTACCTTGAGTCTGGAGAGTCTCTCATCTCTGATCGGCAGAAAACGCACCATGTTTACATGCTCAAATTCTTCTTGCATGCTTTGTGAGGCAGGCAGGTAGGCCCTGGAGAGGGTGTCAGCAAGGTACATATATTTGCCCTTCTTGTACCTACATCATATCCTTGGATACGTAACATCATGCCTTGAAGACGTCGTGGTCCTGCAGATAGAGGTTTCTGCAGAATTGCTTCCAGTGGCTTGTGGTCTCTTTCAACATTTGTGTGCCGACCAAACGTGTACTGGTGGAATTTCTCCAGTGAGAAAACGATGGCCAGCATTTCCTTCTCTATCTGAGCGTATCGAGTTTCTGTTTCGGTCATGGCACGGCTGGCATAAGCGACGGGTTGGCCTTCTTGTGTTAGAACGGCACCAATTCCTTTCTGACTGGCATCACACTGAATCGTAAATTCACGTTCCGGGTTGTAGTACATCAGAATTGGAGCTTCAGTAAAAAGCTTCTGGACAGAACTGAAGGTTGCGTCATGTGTTGGCGTCCAGTTCCACATCACAACAGCACGTGTCAGCTGTCTGATGGCTCGAGGACCTCAGATAATTTAGGCATGAATTTTGCCAAGTAGTTGACAAACCCACAGAAACGCTGAACATCTTCAACATTCACAGGCTTCTGCATCTTCAAGATTGCGTCTACTTTCCCAGGGTCAATCTTGAGGCCTTCACTTGTCACCTTATGACATAGAAAGGTGATCTCTTTCTTGCGGACTTCCGCTTTGTCTTTGTTAAGCTTCATGCCAACAGATCGACATCTTTGGAGCAGGGCTGTCAGATTGTTGTCATGATTCAGTGTGGCAGACTCTGCATCTTCACCTGATCCATACACAATGATGTCATCCGCGACACCAACCACTCCATCGAGTCCCTGCAAGGCGATGATTAGACGCTTCTGGAAGAGCTCCGAGCTTACTGATGTTCCAAAAGGAAGTCGTTTCCACCGGTATCGTCCAAACGGTGTCTGGAACGTCGTAAGGAGACTTGACTCTTCGTCCAGGTGGACATGCCAGTAAGCACTATCCAGATCTAGTTTAGAGAAAACTTTTGCATTTGTCAGCTTGGGGAGGATGTCTTCCATCACAGGTAGAGGATAATGCTCACGTTTCAGGGCTTTATTCAACTGGCGAGGATCAAGACAGATGCGAAGAACACCCGATTTCTTCGTTGCGACTGGACAACTGGAGTGATCACACCTCTTTCTGTCAATCTGCAGAGTTCAGTTTTCACTCGAGACTGCATGGCGATAGGTACTCGACCAGCAGGAGAGGTCACGGGACTTACGTTTGTGTCTATCTCGAGGCAAACATGAGTCATGCTTTAATCTGCTCCTGTAGGTACAGTGGCGCGCATCAGCGGAAACCAGGTCATATGCCCTATTTTAGACTATGGTAAGCCGAACATATCGTAACATACTGATTTATCATTGAATGGTATTGAATGATATGTTCAAATACCATTGCGAGTACAGTGCCACTGAATCATGATTTATCATTGAATGGTGCAGTGGTACTGAATGGTATGTTCAAATATCATTGAAAGTATCACTGGGACATACTGATTTATTGAGAGTACCACTGGGACACACAGGTTTTTCATTGAATGGTATTTCAAATACCAATGCGAGTACCACCGAAACATAATTTACCATTGAGTGGTCCAGTGGTACTGAATGGTATATGCAAATACCATTGAAAGTATCACTGATACATACTGATTTATCTTTGAATGGTATTGAATGATATGTTCAAATACAATTGAGAGTGCAGTTGATACACTGGTTTATTATAGAATGGTTCAATGGTATTGATTGGTATTTTAAAATACCATTGAAAGTACCACTGAATCTTACTGATTTACCATTGAAGGGTTCAACGGTACCGAATGGTATTCAATGGTATACTATTGGCTCTTTTTGTGAGGGATGTAGAATCTCCTCAGCTAACGAATTCGCGAGAACACGAACAAGTTTCCATGCATATCCGTGTCGTGGTGATCGTGTCGGCGATTCTTATAGGTGTTCTTTGGCTCGGCCTTGTTAGCAAACAATCAGTGTCGTGAATAGGGCTTCACTTCTCGTTATTAACGTAGATACGAGCCGTCATTTGCTGACTGAAAGCACAATTCGGAGTGACGATTAGTATTATAGGTAATCAACAGCCAAATCCATGTTGTAATTATCAACACTCGCAACAGTTGGAAGTGTTCTTTGAATTGATTCGAAGTCTTGGTGCCAAAATTAAGTTCTGCGGCTGTCGTCAATCACCGAAATAAATACATATTCTGGCATACACAGTCAATAGCGTTGCGTAATCTGATCTGCAATATTTGCAAGCGATGTCTTTATAGGGTAATTGACAAAATCACGTAAAATGTCGAAGAGCAGTGCTTTTCCTTGGTGTAATTTAGAATAGCAGTTGTCTTAGCTGAGTCTGTACAAGGCGTCTCATAAGTAGCAATCCGGTTGCTGCCAGAGAGTACCAAATGCGGCCTCTTGAAACCTTCTAACAACGGCGATTCCTAACAACAACAACTGGGAGCCTGGGCAACAACATCCTGGGCCAAAACAACTGGGAGCCTGGGCAACCACAAAGCAAAGCAGTGAGATATTAACCGTAAATAGTGTACACCATATTGTCACAGAGCCTAGCAACTTGACGGGGAAGGCCTGATACAATTACCACTTTTTTGTTGTTTCCTTTAGAATAAGATTTCAATTTTTGATCGGATTCGGAGCAACGCTCGTGTGGGGTTATATTTTTCACAATGCAGAGGGCGCCACATGTTCACGCTGAATTTCACCCCCATAATGCAGTGGGTCGGGTTTCTAGCTGAAAGGACAATAGAGTGGGGTGTGAGATTCGTGGACCGATTGGTTTAATTTTATATTCAAACACCACATTAGCATCACCAGCAGGCCATTAGCGAGGCTGTTTCGGGAGGTGAGGAAGTCAGATTCATAGATGTGGTCTGTAGAAATTTGTTCTATTTTGTTGTTCATTAAGCATAATCTGTAACCAATTTTATTAATAAAAATCCCAAACACAATAATATAATAATAAGAATATTATTAACACGACAGAATTATTACTAGAAACACTTATATGTGCAGTTTTGAATATAAATATAATATATACATATATATATATTATACATAATATTTTATATATATTATATATTATATGTGTTTGGGATTTTTATTAATAAAATTGGGTACAGATTATGCTTAATCAACAACAAAATGGAACAAATTTCCACAGACCCCATCTATGAATCTCACTTCCTCACCTCCCGAAACTGCCTCGCTAATGGCTTGTATATATATAATATATATATATATATATATACATATATATATATTTATATATATACTTAGTAATAATATTATCATAAATGAGGCACCGAGGAGCCTGGGTGTGTCTAAGTTATGTTAGAGTAAACACTTTGTGTTACAATTTGGTGACATTAACAATGTGGTTTTCTGTCAATTAATAAATTATATATGTAACTGGTCTGCAGGGAAAAATGTCCACAATTTATCAATAATATAATTCAGCTAGTAATTTAATAAATATGTATAAAATGCGTACCATAAACAGAAGATTAGAACATTTCCTAATGTGGAATTAAATTAAATTATAGGTAACAAATATCGTAAACTCCAGTCCACACTGACCGCAGGAAACGTTATCTGTATTTGGAAGCTAACAAACAAAATTAACGTAATAATTGTGAATAAAGTTTCTTCACATTTTCTTGCCGAGATTAGGCCCCCCTTTCTGAGATTTATAACCATGCAACCAGCAACAACAGGATTTCGGCAAACACAACTAAGGCCACATAATTCACGGTTTCTCACCAACACGCGCTTTTTACTTTTGTGTTATTGTTTAAAGAAAATGTATTTGTGTCAAGGTAGATACATTTCTCAACATCTTTGTGGCTTGTACGAAATACACTTGTTACACATCTTAATTTGTTGATTGCTGAGAATAGCCCTTAGATACTCGGTAATTAGCTAAATCAGCATACTGAAAACAGCACACATTATTTACATTTTAAAACAACTCTGACGATAAGTCAATCATTTTGACATGGCCCATTACACTGTTTCTGTGCTCGTATGTATTCCTTAATCAGTGATAAATCATTGTCACCCCTTTTAACTACTAGCACCTGACGTTATATTTATGACAACAACTGCAATTATGCAGTGAAATGTCGATACAAAATTTAGTCACTCACATATATCCCTTAATATAGCTTTGTATGTTTCGTTTGCATCAGTCACCTCCGACTGACTGGAATTTGGAGTCATGTACCTTTAGATTAAAATTGGCTTTTTGTGTGTGTTAGCTAACCCTTTAACATGTGTATCAATCAGGCTGCCCTGGCATGTTGGGTAATGTTTGAAAAACATCCAGCAAGATTTAGGAGGGTGTTCACGCTTTTGAGAAACAGGGAATAATGATAACATAAACATTTAGGTGTTCACATCTTAAAGTTTTAGGTTCACGTTTTTTTTATATATAACTTGTATCAATGGGATTCACAATAGGGGTTCACGTGAACCCCGTGAACCCCACTACCTACAGACCGGCATATTGGCGAGAAACCTTACAAATGTCTTATATGTGTTTCACAATGATCACTAGGTGGTTTATTGAAGATCCACGCAAGTATTCATACTTGGGAGAAACCATACAAATGTCTTACATGTGTTTCACAATGATCACAAAGTAGTTTATTGAAGATCCACGCACATATTCATACTGGGGAGAAACGATACAAATGTCTTACATGTTTTTCACAATGATCACAAAGTAGTTTATTGAAGATCCACGCACGTATTCATACTGGGGAGAAACCATACACATGTCTTACATGTGTTTCACAATTATCACAAAGCGGTTTACTGAAGATTCACGTCCGTATTCATACTGGGAAGAAACCCTTCAAATATGATGAATTTGCTTTACATTTCTCAACAAGTGGTCGCTTAACGATACATGTCCGTACCCTCACTGCGGAGAAACCATAAAAATGTGGCACTTGTGGTTACCATTTCTCAAAAAGTTTTCGTTTAGCGACACATGTCCGTATCCATACTGCAGTAAAACCCTACATATGTGATATATGTGTAGCACAGTTCTCATTCAAATGGTGTATTGACGACACATGTCCGTATTCATAGCGGGGAGAACTATAACTGTGTTACATGCGGTGTTCGATTCTCAGAAAGTGGTAAATTTAAGAAACACGTGCGTATTCCTACTGGGGAGAAACCCTACCAATGTTATATTTTGGGATCACAGTTTTTCCAGAACCGTTCACCTAAGAAACGTGTGAATTCACACTCGAGAATCCCTCGTGATATGACATCTGTATATCACAGTTTAAAAGCAGTTCGGTCCAGTACCGGTATTTTGAATCATATGCAAAGAGCCAATTCTCCAAAATGGAAACATTTAAGGTGTTTTCATATATCACCTCTACATTGTTGTGTAAAACCATTTGATTGGAATAATAAAAATGGTTTTACCCTGGAATATGTGACTGACAGCTTTCTTGCGCACTTTAATCTGTTATTAATGTGCGATTTTTTGTTTTGTCATTTGCATTTCATCATTGTTGCGTCAATATACGTGCTAATTCTCGGGTGCAATCTGGGCCGCTCCCGGATCTTTGGTGTATATCCCGTTCTCCCGGAATATAGGGAAATCTCCCGGATTTTACCTGAAAATCTCCAACGAGACAGGGTAACACCACGGGAGATATATTCATATTGAACGGATGAATTTCCAGCAAAAATCTCCAACAGCCTCGTTCGGCTGAATCATTCCACTTTATTATGGCTTCTTTTCCTTTTCACAATCTGTCGTTTCGTTGTTGATACATGTATATGACGAACGAAGGGTCGTGTGTACTCTTTATTCGTCTAAATTAGACAGGTGTAATATTGTGTGGAAAATCACAACAAGGTGTGGTGTACATGTTGTATAGAGCAGACACTGCTACAACTGGAAAGAGTTTTAAAAGGTCACTACTCTATTGGCGATACTGCTGCTAACTGTGTCATGTTCCATGGGTGGATGCAACGTAGAAAATAAACGGATACAGCTTTTGCCACTGTGGTCCCTAAATTCCCCGTCATTCTTGGTCATCGGGCTTATCTGGAATAACTAGAAATGTGCGAACCACCCCTACGTATATACGAACCACCCCAAACGTGTTGGTCCTGCACACACACACACACACACACACACACACACACACACACACACACACACACACACACACACACACACACACACACACACACACACACACACACACACACACACACACACACACACACACACACACACACACACACACACACACACACACACACACACACACACACACACACACACACACACACACACACACACACACACACACACACACACACACACACACACACACACACACACACACACACACACACACACACACACACACACACACACACACACACACACACACACACACACACACACACACACACACACACACACACACACACACACACACACACAAGAGATCTATTTTTAATACTCGCGAGGTTGAAATAATTATTATACGGCATAATAAGCAGTATTAAAACAGTCATATACTAGGTTTTTGTAGGCGTAATACTAAAGGACACAAAAGGCCAGTGTATGGGACCTTACACTTAAAAACCTAATACTTCTTAACCAGTTGCAACTACAATCAACGATATCACACCTGTGGTTTACTCAGAATTTGTTTTTCCCATTTTAAGAGGGGGGATTCTAGTGAAATCTAACAGTACCCGACGGCTGCCATATTGAGACAAGCTCCCATTGCTTGACCAATATTTATGCGCCTAGGTCTAGAGCTTCTTTAAACAGAACAATGCAGTGACGCGTCGAATGCCCTGTTTCACCGACATGTATATATGAATATGCTAATTCATATGTCAGTTTCTCTTGTTTCTAGCTTTGATTCACAGTTTCATTGATAATAGCAACCCACTGCATTTGATTCGGCCCGTTGCGTTTGAAGATTGTTTTTGATGTTTTACAATAAATTACCTCTTTATTGTTTGTTGGTTTGTTTCTTTGAACTCGCACTCTTACCTGGATTGCTTGTATGCGAGATATTTGTTTGTTTGTTGCAAAGTATCCTAGCAGTAAGCTAAACAAACACGGTAACGGATCACTAGATGTGAGCATAAGCAACGTTTATGTAGTTGATGTCGATTGAACAGATAAAATGTGTGACCACATTTGTCAAAGAAGCATTGATGCAGGTGTTATTCTATATTTCACAGCTCTATTGTAACGGTTTTTTCAAGGGTTGTATGATGATGGCGTATGTGTCTGTTTTCAAGAATAACTTTTATCCAGGTTTTCCAACGTTAAATAATGTGTTGCCCAATTAATGTGTCTCCTTTACAGAATAAATATAATTACTATTGCAAGCTATATTGAAACATTACGCGTAAATATATAATAATTCGTGACACATTTATCGAAAATATGGAAGTCAAAATATAGAATTATTTAGACATTTATCAAATTAAATACTTCGATTTACGCAGCAACTAAGGTCGCAAAAGTCAGATTTCTAAACAGAAGCAGGACGGATGATTAGGCCCATAGAGCCCGCCGACACCGGTTACAGAAACGGTTGATTCGGCCCACGTGAATGCAAGCAGGTCACGGTTAACTGGTTGCGCGAACGGATGGTTCGGCCCCATGGGCCGAAGCCGTCGGGGGCCGAAACATCTGACTCCCATCCGAGTTTCATTGGTGGCAACAAGGTGGCAGCACATTATCATTCGACAACAGCGCGGAAGTCTCGTTGCTGGTTTGTCCGTTAACGTGGTTTGTCACTAACCTTTCTGATCGTTATCTAAAAGTAAGCCGGTATATGTTTGATTATGTTGCCTGGTGCGGTAGATGTGGTTGGATAAATTTAACGTACGATAGTTTCTACCTTGACCGGGTTTCGTTGCCACCGGGTTACCCAGTTACCTGTGGGCGATAATGGAGAATATTTTGCGGGGTAATCTTTTACTTAAAGGAAAACAAAAGGGAACGCTGTGGTGTTTAGCACCTAAAAGATTTAGCACAAACTAACCATTTGCATCTACAATCAAAATTTTCAGTTCAGTGGTTTACTCGGAATGTAGTCTTAAAGTGGAAGATTCTAACGAAATCTGCGATAACATGTAGACTGCCATCTTACTGATGACGCGTTCATTTGGCCGAAAGCAACCAATAAACGAGCAGCATTAGTTTTGCTGTGTACGACACACTGTCTTGTGTTGTTCGCGTAGTTCGTTCATGTTCATGGGATGCGGTTCGTTACATTAGTATAAGTTGAGCTTACAGTGAAAACGTGACTTGCAATATGCCACACTGCTCTACATACGGTTGCAACAATAGTACAACGAAGGATAAGGAGCTGTCTTTTTTGTTTCCCTTTGAAACGAGGCAGAAGTGAAATAGTGGAACTGTGGACGGGCTGGTTGGAAGCCTTCGAAATACAACGCACTATATTCAGATCATTTTGAAGAAACGTGCTTCGAAGGAAATCTATATCGTCAATTAATGACACAAGATCCGACAAAACGTCGCCGACGTCGATGTTTGAAGCCAGGTGCAGTGCCTACGATATTTAGTCACGGACCTCGGCCGTCGAAGCGACGCATATTTTCGGTCAAAGTTCAAACGCGCCGCCGCTGCGAAATCGATCGCATGAAGGTTAGTATCGAGTTACTTGGTATCCAATTAAAATCTGTTGACATTTGAGATGCAAGATATGCTGGAGCCAAGCCAGAACAGTACCAGAATGTACTATATTGCACCACAAAGAGTTTAGACTTTAGAAGATGGCCGAATAGCAAAAGTTAACGGCAATCAAGTCGCGTGAGCGATATTACAGTAACGGATTAAAATGGGCTGGAATGATTGTCGTTTATAATAACATTGCAAAACTTACTGTATTTTGTGTTAAATGAACAAAAATACGTTCTGCATTCAATAATATTGCTTTAGACATTGTCATATATCGAAATGTTTGGCCTATTATTTATTTATGTTATATAATTGGACTTCGTATATAATTATGTGTGACTATTGTTTATGTGACGAAGAATACCACTATATACTCTATTGTAAAACGTTTAAAATGGCTTAATTTGTATTTAGTAAAATTCCATAATGTTACTCAATTTTAGTTAAGGGGATACAACCCAGGTGAAAGTGGTTTAAAAAAATACAAAATTGTTTGTTTTATGCCAGATTATGATAGCTTATTATGTTTACTGTGAATATATATATAATTGTATAACAATTACAAACCTTTAAACCACTCTTATCCATGGAATAAGGGTACCAATATCAAGTAATTTGTATCCATTATGCCACATTTTATGGCCATTTTCTTAAAAAAACATTTAAATTCTGCCTTTGGAAGGATATCTCTGGGAGTAATTATGTGATCCAAATATAGTTATCAAGTGTTTGTATTATAAAAATACTGGCATCACTCAATAATCATATATTTTTGAAATATCTTTAATAATATACCATGTGCACACATCTTCACTAACTTGTTTTTTTTTGCACACTAACAGCAAAAACAGGTAACAGCTGTTGTGAAAATATCTTGAATTTGGATCAAAAATATAAATTATTGTAATTTGCATTTCAGCTCGATCACCAACATGATGTGGCACATGGGGAAAGGCATCAACCGCAAGTTTACTGCGAAGGTCCGAGGCAAGGGATGCGAGGACCTCCTTCATTGGATACAGAATGTATCAAACCATCTATGGTGGTGTTGTGCAACATGCAACGGTGACGCACAGTTGCTGGAGTAAGTACCAAACTTGATATGTATTCATTTTATACCTGAGGCATATCCAAAGCAACAAGTAACCTTTAGATTTGCAATGAGTAAATGATGAGTAGGGACCACGACCCAAGTAGTGTAAGGTGAATTCCAGTCACCGACTTGAATCCCAAATACACTAAATTAGCTCCTATGCATAACTAACATTATAATAAGTTTTCGAAATTACTGCACTTCATAGGCATCCAACTCGTTTTTTTCAGGATGGCTACTCAAAAATACCATCCAGCATGACTACTACCTTATCAGTAAATGTGTTCATTCAGACTTTTAAAAAAAAGTGATACTGTAAATGCTGTTTACATGTTATGTGTTAATATGTGGACCACCGACATATGAATGGGACCAAAAATTTTACATAGTCAAAGTTCCTGATGACCAACTTTTCAGTACCCCGGTAGTTTAGTTACTCAGATGTGAGGGGGCGAATAATCCACAGATGGATAGTGTCCATTCTGTATCACCCTACCTATTCCTTGTAATCAGTTGCTGTGTACATTTATGAGTACAGTTACTTATAAATTACATCGCCGTGTAATAATTACATTCCAGAATGCAATTGTCTGTAATGAAATAAATAAGAGCACTTGTGTCATTATCACCAATTTTATTAAAGAAATATAAAATCAAAACATGATATCAAAATACAGTGACTGTATATACAGTAGATACAGAAATTAAGAAGAAAACACAAGTTATAATAAATTATGTGAAGGAATGTGATGATGGAATGCCTTATTTGTAAGGATCAGTATCGGTTTACTAATGTACCAGTATGATTACCATGATTGGCCATTGTATTGTTACTAAAAACAACCAACACTTTACACAGGAAAAGCACTTTAAAGTTCACTGAATGCTACAGTCATAAGGTAAATAACAGCTGCTTACTAACAGCATATAGACTGGTGTGTTACATCAGTTGCTTGCAGACATTTTATTATAATACTGCATGCACTATTATTCACTGTAGGAATGAAAGCTAGATTGATGCTGTCTGCTCTGGCGTGGAACTACCGACCACGTCCCAGCCCAGACAAACCTGTTGAGACTGGTGTCATGTGGTCCAAAAGACGCAAGTAATGGGTGCTGCATAACAGACCACAGCAGGTGAACCCACGTACCCACCTACAAATGCTCACGGATCGAGTGACAGATGTGTTTATAAAGATACATCACACTGCATGCGATCACAGTCACTGGGGCAGATGTCCCAAAACCAGAGGAGGATCTGCTGGCAGCAAGAGTCAGTCAATTTGTAAAGAAACAGTAAATACTGCCACAACCAACCTACACAGGTCACATGTACATTGTCTAGTTTAGTTTTCAAGTCCAGCATGGTATCCCTCGTGTTGTTCCCCATCGGGGGCAGGGAACCTTGATCTTATTCCATGGCTGGCGCATGCTGGTAGAACTCTCTGTACCCTCCGTCCCAGCTTGCCATGGATCCACCAGGTAAACTGTATGTATGCAGCCCACCTGAGAGACCTGAAATAAATTAGGCTCAAATAAACATCTGACATTGTAAATAAATGACATATAAAAATCGGTTCTATAACGACACCATTCCTTTATATAAATTGTTTACCATTAAACATGTGTTCTTCTGGAATAAGGCAAATATTGATAATTTTGCACTACAGAACAAATTATGATGGTGCAACAAACATTGTATCTATACGTTATGATAACTTAAGTGGAACCATTATAATTTGTTCTGTAGTGAGAGAGTATCACTTTATTCTTACAGTAGAATACAATAAAGTGTGAAACGATAACCCAAGTACATGTGTGAATACAGTAAATAACTACCCCGGTATGTATAGTAGTATATTGTAGCAGGCTTAGGTAAATAATGACCAATGGTTAAGGTACGTCATATTGAAAATGAACACATTTATGTAGGATTACTTGCTGTTGAGGGGAATTTTATTTAGCAATTATTGTCATATTAGGGTGATGGTCATCATATTTAAATTAGTCTTGGGTCAAACCAGTGTGGTTCGTCTTTACATTTAGAAAGGGTGAATGGCGTCAGCCGGGCTAGTTTAAACAAGCATACGATTGAATTAGTTGTTTTGTTGGTGGTTTTATTCCAAGAGATTTTAAAGAGGTTGTCAGTCTTAGATTTGTTGGGTTCCGATACATAGCCTCTGCAACCTTTTTCAGTGCATGTTAATTCTGATTTTATTCCGTTATTGTTTACATTATGGATTAGTGCGACATACTTGTTAGTTTTGAATACATGATCTTTCTTGATGTTAGGTTCAAATGGTAGTCAGTTCAATTATGTGAATTTGCTTAGCATGTGAATGGTAGATGACGTATTTTAAGTCCACTAAGTAATTTCCCTGGAAGATTGTTAATAATTTGGGCATCAGGCATGAGATTGCTGATAACATTATCTATATATATTTGTATTGCTACTATGATGTTGTATTGTGTTCATTATTAATACATTTCAATAAATATTTTCACTGGTCTTGTAACAATGCATGCACATATTGTGCGCGGCACTTACTTGGGCAGGCACAATGGTGTACCCCGCAGCGGAGGCCGAAGGCCGACGGGAGCGTCTCCTCGATGAGGGGCTGTGCTTCTCGGCGGCGGCGGCAATACGGACCCTGGCTATTGTGTAGCACGGGTATTTATAGGGTGTATGTGTGGGGGGTGTATTGTTAGGGTGTAATGCGGTTGTGCGTACTTATCTTGGGTGTGACCTAATTACAGTGCTGCTCCGCACTACATTCCTCCCCATCATAAAAGGAACGGGATGTATTGCAGGAAATATATCCGTCATTTTATGTAATTATCGAGTAATTACAATCAAAACATTTGATTATTACCCAAGACCGTGCATACACCCTACACAAAGACAATTCACTCAATGTGACAATTAAACAAATATAGCTTGATAATTATCTAAAATATATTTTTAAAGGGTATTTCCGTATTATTACTTTAACTAAACCCGAACACCAACATATTTTTTTTTTTAATACAGTTGATTAAACCCACACCCAATATGCCAATAGTTACATAATATAACAAAACGACTTTATCGAAAATGACTTTTCACTTCCAATAAAGAAATAGGTATGTACACAAAATTTATCTACACAAATTTATCTACACGAGAAGATATGTATGTTCTAGAACCCGGACACCGACAAGCGTCCTAAGCTACTAGATTGTGTCTGTGCATGTATGTGTATGCGTATAGTGTGCATTGCCCATTTAGATGTTACGCCATGGTATACAGGAGGCGTGCATCGAGGCCGTAAAATGTACACGCATTCAGGCGGCTCGCTTCCACCACCATATCAGTAGTTAACCCCTTCAACGAGGCCACCCTCTCTGCTACGGTAATTATGTTCCATGGGTGGTTCGGGCCAGTTGTTCCTGGTGGTGGAAGATATGGCGCATCTGACTCCAGCATGATCTTATCGAGCTTTAGACTACACACCGCCTCCTCTTCCTCCTTCACTCCTCCACATCCTACTCTCAGCAGGGTGCCAGACAGACCGAATTTCGCTTCGGGGAATGCCCGCAACCATTCTGTGATATCCCCTTTACTCCCGCAAAAGGAGTGGACATGCACTTTATGCGTCTTTGGGAGGACTTCCGTCATTATGTTCAGGCAATCCTCCAAGCACTGGTTTGCATTATCGTTGCTGCATGGCCGTAGATGGATCACGACGGGTTTGGCATGCCTGACAGCCAATTTAAGCTGTGGCACCAACATCTGCCGTTGGTTCTGGCGCTCCTTTGATCTCTGGTGTCGATGATAATCGAGGCCAATTTCTCCCACACCAACGCATTTAGGATGGCGGAGTAATATATTCATGGTGCTTAGGTGTCTGTCATGGTGGCTGTTGGTGGATGCGACGTGTGGATGAAGGCCGATTGTGGCGTATATGCCATCATGACTATCGATGTGTGGTTGTAGCATGTGCCAGTGCTCAGGGAACACGTAATTCCCCACAACGTAATGGAGATTCCAGGCAGGTTTTACCTTGTCAATCAGGGTTGACAGACCGTCAACCCGATACCTCTTGAAAAGAATATCTAGGTGACAGTGGCTATCTACCATTTGTCCGAGTGCCGGCAGGCACCTCAGATGAACGGGATCGCCACTGTAATCGCATTCTACGTCTGACGATTTTATTTGTTGTCGTATTTCGTATGGTAGGTGCTGTAGAATGCAGGCCATCACCTTCCAGTGCAACAGACACGCCACCGAGGCCGGTGGTGTGATGGTCAACGAATCGATGTTACTCAGATTTAGGCGATTACCAGCTTCCCACATTCTCATCACGATCCGTTGTTCGAACGAGAGGGTACAGTCACCTTGATCCCAAGGATACCATTCTCGTTGTGCGGCCACATGGTTTCTAACTAACTCCAGGAATGGCAGGTTAAGATACTTGGCAAGGGCGTGTAGCAATCCGTTTGCCTTCCATATCCAGCTATTGAGTTGTGGAATTGAATGATTGCAATGTTTGTGTTTCTTTCGAAGGAAACAGGCCGACGTCACTGATTGTTTACACGACCAACACCTCATTAGTGAAAACCACCATGGGAGGTGTTCGCGTTCGACATGTCGTTTTAGTCTCGTAAAAATTCGTTCTTCACATACAGGACAAAAACGATCATGCCCACCTTTTCCCATGCGTGAAGTCGATGAAGGTTTCGAGAGGGCGGGAGCCGACTGGCTCCTCACAACTCCCGGAATCTTTATGTCATCCCACAGGAAACTGGTGTCGCCTTCTGCTTCTATGCAAAGTACTGCTTCATCGCCCACGGACATCTCTAAATAAAACATTCATTATTTACTATGTGTGTTCAGTATAAGGTTACAACTCGTAATCATTATATCTGAGAGGTTTGGTAATAGCCCGACCTCGACTCGAGTGTATAGGTGGTAATGTGGGTAGATGTGGTGAGGTATCTTCCCCTGATTTTTGTGACCTAACATCGTCGTTCGTACTTTCTGCTTCCCTCTCCGCAGTCCTGATCAGAGTTAGATCTAACTCGTTATCATCGTACAGCAAAGTGTCGTCAGATTTAAGTATTTTCTGGCGTTCCCTCCTGGCCCAAAGAGGTATGAACCTGTCATTGCAGAGACGAAGTCGATCATGGTGGACTACCTTTGACTTGTCCCTTCTACGTCCCCGTATGTTGTATAATACAGGGGGGTAGAACTGACAAACGATGAATGGACCAGTATATACTGGTTTCAATTTCCGACTCTCGCCTACTTTGGCTACCCCTCCCAAAAGGTAAACAAGATCTCCTACTTGGTACCTACGTTCGAGTAACTTCTTATCGTGTGAATGTTTCTGATAATGCAGATTACCCTTGAGTTTGTCTCTAGCAAAATTGTGGACAGCATGGAGCGTGTCGCGTAGTTTCTTCACGTGTTCAGCCGGCTCTAACTGACTCTGATTTATCAAAGAGATTCCGGTAGTTAACTCGGAAGGCAATGTAACTTCCCGTCCTAACATCATCATATTGGGCGTAAATCCGGTAGTGCGATTTACTGTTGCTCTCAATGCCATTCCAATGATACATAATTCATTATCCCAGTGTTTCTGCTGAGTACCCAGGTAACAACGAATTTTATTGAGGATCTCTCGGTTCTTTCGTTCTACTTGTCCATTTGAGCTTGGCCGATAGGGTGTTGTTCTGCACTTTGCCATTTCTAGCAGATTGCAGAGGGACTGAAAGAGGGTTCCGTCGAAATTTCGTCCTTGGTCTGTAAATATCTGATCAGCGCAGCCCATACGGCTTATGAACTCAGTTACTGTAACATTTGCGACAATCTCTGCTGTCTGGTTTGGCAATGCCTTTAGTTCAATCCACTTCGTGAATTGGTCTACCATCACAAGAACATACTTATTTCCAGACTCGCTTAAGGGAAATGGTCCTAGTATGTCTAAATGTATGCGTTCCATCGGAATACCTGCATGATAATTCTGCATGGCTGCTTTCGGTTTAACACGAGGTTTCTTGTTCTTATTACAAGTTGCACATGTGCTCACATACAACCTACTATCCGTCCCCATCCCGTGCCAAAAGAAAGACCGACGCACCCGTGTATCTGTTTCTTTCTGGCCTGGGTGACATGCAGATTTAATATCATGTGATAATCTTAGTACTTCTTCCGTCATTGATTTTGGGACTACTAACTTTAGGCGCCGACGGGAGCCTCCATCAGTTACCCATTCGTAGTATAGAACTCCATCGCGTATTTTTAATCTGTCTTTGTGACTCCACAAATGTTTAGTGGCTATTCCATGATTGTACAACTCATTTGGCGAGGGTTCCTCGCAGTTCTCTAACCACATGAATACTGGCTTAATGTCAGCATCATCTAACTGTTCTTCGCGCAATTGTGTCTTTGATCTGATATCCGCCCAACTAGCTTCATCGAAATCTACAGTCGGAGATACATCGACACACCGTACTACTAATGGTGTTACGTCATCGATATGGGATTCAAACCTATCCCAACTAGCGTGTAGTTTAGTACAGTATCTACAACCACCACATGGTAAAGTGGCTAAATCTCTTCCAGTCTCGTAGTAGTGACACTGCTCTCCGCTTAAATTCATTCGTGACAACCCATCTGCATTGTTGTGTAATTTACCTGGACGATGCAGGATTTTCATGTCAAACTGACTAACTACTTCTAACCACCTAGCGAGTTGTCCTTCAGTGTATTTAAAGCTCATTAGCCAAGTCAAGCTGTTATGGTCAGTACGTACTACAAACGGTTTCCCGAGGAGATAGAACCTAAACTGGTTTAAAAAAGTAACCACGGCAAGCAATTCCTTTCGTGTGGTACAGTACTTTTTTTGAGCTGGTGTTAAAATGTGACTGCCATATGCTATGGTTCGTTCCACGCCATCTTGCAACTGTAACAATTCCGCTCCAACAGCCAAATTACTGGCGTCGGTATCCAAAATGAAAGTATCATATGAATTAGGATATGCTAAAACAGGAGCTGTTATCATAGATTTTTTTAGAGTTTCAAAAGCCTCCTGCTGATTGTCCGACCAATTGAATGTCTTGTTTGATCCTGTTAACTCGTACAAACTACTTGCTTTCTTTGCAAAATCTGGGACGAAATCCCTGTGATAATTGACGAACCCCAGGAATGATTCAACTTCCGTTTTGTTACTCGGGACTGGCCAATTTAACACAGTTTCGATTTTACTTTGTGTAATGCCAACACCTTCACAACCTACTTTTCGTCCCAAAAATTCTACCTCTCTTTGAAAAAGTACACATTTTCGTGGTTTCAATTTCATTTTATATGTACGAAACCGATCTAAAGTCTGTTGTAGATTGTCGATATGGTCTTGAAATTCCTTTCCCAAAACGATTACATCATCCAAATAGGCCAACACGTTCTTCCAAACCATACCCTTCAATATCCGATTCATTGCTCTCTGGTAAGTTGCTGGTGCATTACATAATCCTTGTGCCATTCTAACGTGTTCAAAGAGGCCATATCTGGTGATAAATGCTGTCTTGTGGCGATCTTCTGGTTCAACGTTTATTTGCCAATATCCGCTAGCCATATCTAGTGTGCTAAAGTATTGATTACCCTCCAAATTATCTAAGCATTCTTCAATTAAGGGTATTGGGAATGCATCCTTCTGGGTTACAGAGTTTAGTTTCCTAAAATCTACACAATAGCGTAGTCCTCCACACCGCTTACGCACGATAACTGGTGCGGCAGCCCATTCAGACTCCGATGGCTGTATAATTCCCTGTTCCAGCATGGATTGTAACAGAGTCTCCTCTTCCTTTTGAAAACCCAGCGGGGTTCGCCTCATTCGCATCTTTACAGGAGCCGCATCACCAGTATGAATACGGTGTGTAGTGGCTGTGTAGTTACCCAAGTCTAAGTCGTGCTTTGCAAATACATCCTCATAGTCCAATAATAATGTCTTCAGAACTTCAGACTCTGATTCATCGAGTTGTACAATTGATCTTTGGTATAATTCTTGTACATGTGGAGCTGTTTTCCAACAGTCATCTTCCTCTAGCTCATGTTTAGCTGTTATACTTGACAAAGGTGTTCCGATACTAGGGATTGATGTTAGCCGGCTCTGGCATAGAGCCTGACTTGGCATTAGCTCAGTGTCGAGCTTTGTTAGTTCTGTTTCATCATTGGGCATATCCAATAAACAATCAGTTATTTCTGTTGACAGCCGGCTCTGACATAGCGCCTGATTGTCTACAGAATTCTCTGAGTTTGGTGGAACGGAATGAGAAACTGATAGCGTAACTGGTTGATCGGTTACCATATCTGTTTTACTTCCCTCTTCGCTATGTACATAAATATCCTGATTTGGGACCATATTTGACGATATCCCCTCAGACTGACCCGAAATTTCAGTGGCACACGCCAATAACTCCTTAGCGGGTATCGTGACTGGTTTATCTGTGAGATTCATGACACATATGTTTATGATGTTACCCCCGTTTACCACAGAATCTGGGATCCATACTTGTTTATGTCTGTGGACCGGTTCGATGGCAAAATCGCCAGTTGTTGCATTATCCATGTGACATTTAAGCATTCGTCCACTGTTTGGTGGTATAGTTGTTTTTCTACATAGTTTTACTCGACAGATAACAACTTCTTCATTGGACAGATTCCGCTTCATAGTTGCAGGTATTACCTCGTCGCCTATCATGACTATATTGGCATTAATGTCTAAAACTGCCCCCACCGATTTCAGGAAGTCTAACCCCACGATGAATGGGTCTGTTGTATCCATTACCAACATATCTACTGGATAGTGATTCTTCCCTACTTGAATGGTAAGTTGGGAGAGTAATTTCCCTTCTGTCTGGATGTGCCCTACACCTCGTACACCAATACTCGAATTTGACTGAACAGGAATGTTAAGATTCTTAAGGAGTTCCTCACTGATTATTGTTGCTTGAGCAGCCGTATCGACCACTGCTGATATTCTCTTACCCTTAATGGTAATCGGAATGGTCATAGTCCAACCCATGGTCTCTGGAAGTTTAGCCTCATATACTGTGACATTTGCCTGTGTATCTGTCCTTATATTTGTGTTATTTTTATATTCCGTTCCATTCTCCAAATGATTTACAGAAGTACTCACAGGAGTGATTAACTCAGAATCACTGTCAAAACAAATAAGCATTTCAGTATTATCTTTGTCATGATTCAGGCCTTGTTTCCCTGGGGATAGACTGGCCATCTAGTCTAACCCTTATTCTTTTAGTGGCATGCTGTCATTGCGGGCATTCCCCGAAGCACTTGACGGGGACCTACTCCTATTCTGAGTGCAACTGCGACTCATGTGACCTGTTTCACCGCAATTGTAACATCTGCCATTGAAGGACGGTGATTGTCCACGGCCGGGTGACTGCATGCGATCCGGTGATTGGTATCTATTGGGAGATCGACCATATCTCCTGAATTGCGGTTGACTGTTCATGGGTGGCGTCAGTCGCTCCCGATCTAGACTTTTCTCCACTTGGATCAGTCTCCTCAATATTTCATCTATCCTACTGTCCTCTTTGTCTTTGTTATTATTGCCAGAACCGACTGGTTCCTGACACTTATCCTCTATCGGTCGTTTTGTATGGCGACCATCATTCTCAGGTGATGCATATGTGGTGCGTACCAGCACTTCGTCCTCGAATGCTACCTGCCTCGCTGAAACTGACAGTGTTCTACCTAAGACAGCCTTCTGGTTGCTGATGCTACTCTTCATCTCCTTCAAGGCTTTCCGAACTGACCTTGGCTGTCTCTCGCTGACTGCTAAAGCTGCCCCCTTCTCCCTGGCACCTTTGAGGAACAGCTCAGTGGCCCATTTATCTATTGCTCTGTCTCCTGCTCCTTTGTATCCCAGAGAGACGGCATGTTGTACTCGATCCGCATAATCTTCCAGGGATTCGTTGGCTTCCTGCTTGATATCATGGAGATTCCGTCGCACTACGCTTGAGTCTTCTTTCATACCGAATCTGTTCTTCAAGCATTTCATGAGCCGATGGTAATCATGGCGATCTTTGCGAGAGCGTGTCCGTACATAATTTATGGCTTTGTCACGCATACATTCCTTGAGTCTCCGTAGTTTCTGATGACTACCCCAGTGATAGTGTTTAGCAGTACCATTGAACAGGTAAAGAAAGGCATCCCAGTTTGTAGAGTCTCCCGAGAACATAGGTAGTTTAGGTCCGGGAGGGCTATTTCGTTGACGATGCCGTGTGTCCTTCCCCCGTCGATCCCTTTCCATTGATTCGTCAGACGATCCTGAGTTTGAGTTCAGAGATTCAGAAGACGATGAAGACGACGATGATGACATTGAAGACGAGTCTTCGTCTGAATATCGGTGATGTGATTTGCCGTCTTTCTTCTTCTTTCTTCTTCGACCATGGGCTACGTCATGTGTGTGATGACTCTCATTTTTTTCATGTGTGTGATGTCCATCGGTTTGAGGTGTGGTGTCTATTCTTCCCATTGGCTCGCGTTTCACACCGACTGGAAGATTTGTGTTGCTAGTAGGTTGAAGTGAGGTATCCTTCCTGCGTACTTCTTGTCCTAACAACCACGAGGGACCGGAACTGTATATGCCATCCTTTGGATGCGCATCAAGGAGAGGTTTGTCATCAAAAGGATGACCCATTGATTTGGAAGAGCTCTTATACATTTCCCATCCCATTTCATCACCTATTTCCTGTGACCTGCGTCTATTCATTGTGTGATCCCATTCTTCCATCTCCTTTCCCATTCTTTCTTCCAGTTCTCTTCTCTTTACTTTCCTCATGAATTCATACTCGTCAATACCAACCCTGACCCTGTTTGATCTCTCTCTTTCATATTCTTTGATTCTGCAATCCCTCTCATCAAGTTGCGCATGATATTGTGCTTCCATCCTTTCCAGTTTATCTTTTAACATCTCTACCTCGTTGCTACTAGAACCTATCGAACTAGCTCCCCCGGTCTGGGGTTTCTCTAAACTGATTCGTCCTGTTTCCAGCAAGTTATCCCAAAACGTTGTAGTAGCGCCCGTGGCTGTCGCTAAGTCAGCAATTTCTATTTTATCTTTCTTCCTGAGATTCAGTATTTTGGTAGCCTTTGTGGTGGATACCCCTGCTACTTCCATAACCTGTTCTTTAGTGCATGTATATAAGTTGATTGTTGACGTCATGTTGACGTATAAATGTAAGTGTAAATGCCAAACTGTGTATACAAAATAATGCCTACTGTTTAACAACGTTAGTTGCACTATTTATTCAAAAATTAGGTAATTCAAATCAAACTGAACAGTGCAGCTCAGATTTTTTTAAGAAAATCAATATAATTGCACAATTACCAACACGTTTTAGTGAGAACAGTAAACAGTATCACGCGATAGATACATTACAATTACGTTGGCGATAATACCCAATTAGTAAGTTCAGGAAGTAAACCAAAAATATAGCTTGATTTATGATTAACAAGAATGTCATAAACACGATAAACTCTTAACTAAACTTAAGAAAGAATTCAATTATAAAGCTATCCGTGGGTCATGTAAACACCACGGCGTGATCAAAGGGTTAAACCCAGTTCGAGTCAGCTAGCAGTCGCGTAGCAACCGACGGCGACGCGCGACGCTGGTTGTATGCTGCCAGCGACCACGCCCGTATACTGGTTGTCCCGACGTCAAATTGTAATTGCAGACCTTTCAAATAAGCGTTTGAATACTGCTATATGATAATTAGCAGAACTTATCTCACGTATAATTACTTCATACTATGCGTAGACAGAACCGGCAGATTCCTATCATACGCACAGGCAAATTGGCGCGTAAATGTTGAAACAATTAACGCTTGAAAACCGACAGGTTTCTCCTGGTTAATTGCGCGTAGAATATAAATTGTTTAACATGGAACTATAACGCAGATTCGCTAGCAGAAATATACCCTGCTCGCAGCGCCAATATTGTGCGCGGCACTTACTTGGGCAGGCACAATGGTGTACCCCGCAGCGGAGGCCGAAGGCCGACGGGAGCGTCTCCTCGATGAGGGGCTGTGCTTCTCGGCGGCGGCGGCAATACGGACCCTGGCTATTGTGTAGCACGGGTATTTATAGGGTGTATGTGTGGGGGGTGTATTGTTAGGGTGTAATGCGGTTGTGCGTACTTATCTTGGGTGTGACCTAATTACAGTGCTGCTCCGCACTACACACATATATACGTACTTGTTTGTTGGGCGGCGTAATTCCCATTTTGCAGCATCACCTGCTCCAAACAAAGAATTCTAAATCCCCTGCTCTTTGTAATGCACAGCAATCCACCTGTAACAAAGAATTAAGCTTTTAAATAATAGTTTTACACGAATGTTAAGCAAACATGGATTATTATTCTGAACAAATTTCACAAAGAATGCATCACGATCCTCTAACTGTATTCATCCCAGTATTATACCTGGGTCCATAGAAATATCATGCAGATTAAGGAAGGCCGTTTTGAAATGTGTCAATATTCGCACAAAACGGTGGTCATTTTCTTTGTCACCAAAACAAATGGGGGCTCTGGCTGAAAAATGTTCAAGGTACATTTTATTCATAAGAGCCAATGTAAACTTTTGGCAGAAAAATTGCAGTATGCATAAAGTTTAAAATAATCTATCTACCTGCCATGTGTTTAAAAAGTAGTACTGCCACATATTGTTCATACTCTATCATAGCTCTGACCTGTACAAGTTTTGTTCACATGAATCATGGAACCATTCAACTACATTTCTTTAAAAAAAGTGAAGGTACAGCCATGGGTGGTATTAGAAAATGGACATGTCAAAGTTCAAACACTGATTCAGTGATTGCAGTGGCACTGAGTCTGAGAGCGAGATCTAACGTTAAACGTCAACCAATCCCAAATGTAAGACAAGTGACGTGTCCCGGCCCGAGCGATCATCTCTCGCTGTTCATACGCAGCCCGGAACTTAGGCTCATCGGTTATTTAAACAATAAACTAAACAGATTAATAATTACCTTCACCAACAGCGTTGCTGTCGAGTAGCAACCGCCTCCTGGCAGCAGACATATTCAGTTCTTGTTTCTGAACAAGGAAATCGCTGCGGCATTTTCCGCACCGACACCAGTCAATTTCATCTCGGCATGGTATGCGCCTCGACATTTCGACTGCCCACCGGCACCCGCCTCTGCCGTATCTTCCATTGTTTTTGTGGTTCAAACTGGTAACCAGCTGCTTTGAAATCGATTTGGTTTTCGTGGTCTTCCGAAGAATTGGAAAGCCATCTTATTTACACAGTCACAGCGCATGCGCACATAGTTTAATTGGTAAACTTACCATAGCGCCACCTAACGGAGTTGGGAACAAATAGTACGCAGAAAAGTTACGACAGTGTGACGTCACTTTCTTCTAACAATGGCGTAGTCCATAGAAATTCGGTAGTTGCGTGTTCAAAAATGTTTTCCTGGTAAACCGCTGACGTTAAAAATGTGATTGTAGTTGGACATTTTTAGTTTGTATTCACTCTTTTAGATGCTTAACACCAAAACGTTGCCTTTTGTTTTCCTTTAACTGGCCTATATTATTAGGACCTTATGAAAAAGGTTTTACCTCCTTTTTTTGATATGTATGTGTTCGTAATTTAATTCTTAATCACTGCCGGTACAAAGAGGTCAGATATGAAATTTGTAATTGTCTTTTAGAGCAATTTAATCCCGTCGAGTCGATGTAAACGCGGTGCCATACCGGGGCACATACATGCGAATTGAGAGCATCCCGGGGCATCAAAACCGCAAAGGCGACTTTCTTGCGATTTTGCGGACATGTCCCCGACCTCAAATCATATCAGATAAACATTCATTTTTAATTCATTTTTGTTTTTATAAATGGTTAAATCATATTTGTAATGTTTCTTATGGGAATTTACTTCATCGCACGTCTTGCGAAAGTCTGCGAAAAAGCGGAGAGAATGAATATTTTGTTTATTTCATCATTTATAAAAACAAAAATCGTAATTAAAAATGTTTATCTAATATGATTTGAGGTCGGGGACATGTCCGCAAAATCGCAAGAAAGTCGCCTTTGCGGTTTTGATGCCCCCGGGATGCTCTCAATTCGCAGGTATGTGCCCCGGTATGGCACCGGGTTTACATCGACTCGACTGGATTAAATTGCTCTAAAAGACAATTAAAAATTTCATATCTGACCTCTTTGTACCGGAAATGATTAAGAATTAAATTACGAACACATACATATAAAAAAGGAGGTAAAACCGTTTTCATAAGGTCCTAATAATATACGCCAGTTAAGTAAAAGATTACCATTATCAGACTCTCGTCTTTAGATTCTAATATTAAGAATGTAGGTGATTTTACTTTGTGACCTAAGTTCTACCATGATAACGACCACCTAGGCTAGACTGCTGTATTATACTATAATCTATAAAATTATAGTATAATATAGGCTAGCCACCAAAATTCTTCTTCATATTAAATATAGTATACTTTTCTTAAAATTACTATTGCATCTTAAGTATAGACAGTATAGTCTTTATAGTCTAGATACATATGAACACGTTATCAAACAATTACTTTTACATTCCTGCGACATTCAAGTCACACCAAGTCTAATTTAATTAAAAAAGCTTAAGCTCGACATCTTCGTTGGTTGTTCCTGGCTACCACGTCAGGGCATTGCGCATGCACACGCACTGCATTTGTAATTATAAATTTACCTGTTTGTATACACACACCTATAATTATAAATATACCTACGTGCACATATAAACACCTATAATTAAAAATTATTATATATATATATGCTCACACACATACAATTAGAGTCTTCGGTTATAGTAATGACACAGAACGTTATTTGTACTGCGACACTTCGAAACAATATTGATTTTACCGTAGCTGCGGAGTTACAGGTTGCTACCGACAGAGATGTCGAGTTTTAGTTTAGTTTGTTTTGTGAATTTTGATCTTTATGGACATGTGTGCGTACATTTGTGATAAAGAAGTTCGAAAGTTAAAGATCGCAAGATTTTATATAGTTTCTGGTTCCAGCAGTTAATGCAATGAAGCTTCGAAGTCATAATATCAGTAATCACCTGGGTATTTAAGAATTTGTTTTGTGAATTTTGACCACTTAGTCCAGTGTCCTCTTGGTGTATTCATAAAATATATATACAAACTTGAGTGCTGTACATTGGCTAGAACTTGTAAAATCCTCAATATATCCAGATAGCATATATAGGTGCAGCCACATAGGTGCAGACCAATCATATATTAAACTATTCGTAAAATTACCATTGTATAAGTATAGACAGTAAAGACTTTATGGTCTAGATACATATTTAGCATTATATATGAAAACCACATTATCAAACAATTATTTTTACATTCCTGTAACATTCAAGTCGCACAAAGTCTAATTTATTTAAGAAACTAAAACTCGACATCTCTGGTGGCATACACACCTATAATTATCAATATGCCTGTATGCACGTATAAACACCTATAATTAAAAATTATTATAGATATATACATGCTCACACACACAAAATTACGAGTATATACATCTATAATTATCAATATACCTACATATAAGCATATATATAATTAAAATTATACATATATACATGCTCACACAAGTCTTCGGTTATAGTAATGACACTGGACACAGATTCTATAAACGTTATTTGTACTGCGACATCTCGAAACAATATTGATTTTACATTAGCTGCGGAGCTACAGGTTGCCACCGCCAGAGATGTCGAGTTTTAGTTTAGTTCGTTTTGTGAATTTTGCTCTTTATCGACGTGTGTGTACATTTTTTTATAACGTAAGACAGCAATTAAAGATCGCCCGAATTGATATAGTGTCTGGTTTCGGTAGTTAGTGTAATGAAGCTTCAACATCATAATATCAATAATCACGTGGTTAGTTCAGAATGTTTCAAGTCTCAAGATGGATTTTTAAACAAAGTTATGAACGTACCTTACTGATTCAATTAGACCATTCCTTTGTTCAGGCACACGAAGAGGGAATGCGTTTTCATAGATTTAATTTTGCTTTTTGCATAAGTAATGTAAGACTCTTTTCTTGATTTTAGTGACACATCCTTCCATTTCAGGGTGTCTAGTGTGGAGTCATCATCATACATTAATAATATTTTGATGCATTATTTTACAGACTTCTGTCGTGTCTCCTTCTAGCCTTCGTTATACTAATGTGCGACTTTCTATGTAGTTATAGTTTACAATACGATATATAGAATGGATATAATTTGTTAGAATAGAAATAATCACATTTTCTGCAATTTACCTGACTGCTGGTATCTCTAATATTACCTACATCTACAGTGCTGACATATCTTGTTTCAGTCGACTGTGGTGCTATCAAAGGCTGTACGTGTCAGAAGTGTCTACAATGACCTGATCAAGTTGCACAAACACATTCGCATTGATAACAACAACTGGTGAGTTGTCTGCTCCAAAACAGCATAGGACATTGAGCCAAGCCACTGAATGTCCACATGTTTGCCTACAGCATCAAGAGAAAACATGTGACAGTGTCTCCCGTGGAACAATACTTACATGTAAGCAGACACCAACTCCCTCTCGGTGAAGGCAACCATTCAAGTGTGACTGTTATGGAGTGAACATTTAACGACTCATCTGGACTTGTGGAAAAAGTGAAATTGTGGCAAATCGTCTTCTCAGAGTAGAACTTTGAAACTGCACATATAAAGACCTTCATACCGTGGAGAAACCTGTAAATGTGACACCTCTGCACACTTTCTTGTAGTGTGTGGCTAAAATCTATTCGTGTGCACCCGGACTAAAGAAAACCCTTCAAATATCAGTATTGTAACATACATGTGCACCGGCACTTGTGATCAGAATGTTTACATTCTGTAATAATATTGCTAATTTCTGGTGAAACGTTACACGCGGGATGTATATGAAAACACAATAGAACTGGAACTATTATCAACATGTCTGCGAATTTGCACACTCGCATTATTGAGAAGAGATTTGTAAGTGACACTTGTGGAAAACATTTTGTAAACAACAGTGGCTTAACGGTACATGTGTTCAGTCACACTGGGGAGAAACCCTTCAAATGTGATATATGTGGTGCACAATTCTCACGATATAGTACTTTGAAGAAACATTTCTGTATCCACACTGGGGAGAAACCCTACAAATGTGATACATGTGGTGCACAATTCTCACAGAATAGTTCCTCGAAGTCACATATCCGTATCCACACTGGGGAGAAACCCTACAAGTGTGATACATGTGGTGCACAATTCTCACAAAATAGTCACTTGAAGGCACATATCCGTATCCACACTGGGGAGAAACCCTACAAATGTGATACATGTGCTGCACAATTCTCACAATATAGTAATTTGAAGAAACATGTCCGTATGCACACTGGGGAGAAACCCTACAAATGTGATACATGTGGTGCACAATTCTCAGAGAATAGTTCCTTGAAGAAACATATCCGTATCCACACTGGGGAGAAACCCTACAAATGTGATACATGTGGTGCACAATTCTCAGAGAATAGTTCCTTGAAGAAACATATCCGTAACCACACTGGGGAGAAACCATTCAAATGTGATACATGTGGTGCACAATTCTCAGATAATAGTTACTTGAAGGCACATAGCCGTATACACACTGGGGAGAAACCCTACAAATGTGATACATGTGGTGCACAATTCTCACAAAATAATCACTTGAAGGCACATATCCGTATCCACACTGGGGAGAAACCCTACAAATGTGATACATGTGCTGCACAATTCTCACACTATAGTAATTTGAAGAAACATGTCCGTATGCACACTGGGGAGAAACCCTACAAATGTGATACATGTGGTGCACAATTCTCAGAGAATAGTTCCTTGAAGAAACATATCCGTATCCACACTGGGGAGAAACCCTACAAATGTGATACATGTGGTGCACAATTCTCAGAGAATAGTTCCTTGAAGAAACATATCCGTATCCACACTGGGGAGAAACCATTCAAATGTGATACATGTGGTGCACAATTCTCACAAAATAGTACTTTGAAGAAACATATCCGTATTCACACTGGGGAGAAACCCTACAAATGTGATACATGTGGTGCACAATTCTCAGTGAATAGTCACTTGAAGGGACATATCCGTATCCACACTGGGGAGAAACCCTACAAATGTGATACATGTGGTGCACAATTCTCACAAAATAATCACTTGAAGGCACATATCCGTATCCACACTGGGGAGAAACCCTACAAATGTGATACATGTGCTGCACAATTCTCACAATATAGTAATTTGAAGAAACATGTCCGTATGCACACTGGGGAGAAACCCTACAAATGTGATACATGTGGTGCACAATTCTCAGAGAATAGTTCCTTGAAGAAACATATCCGTATCCACACTGGGGAGAAACCCTACAAATGTGATACATGTGGTGCACAATTCTCAGAGAATAGTTCCTTGAAGAAACATATCCGTATCCACACTGGGGAGAAACCATTCAAATGTGATACATGTGGTGCACAATTCTCACAAATTAGTAATTTGAAGAAACATATCCGTATCCACACTGGGGAGAAACCCTACAAATGTGATACATGTGGTGTACAATTCTCAGATAATAGTTACTTGAAGGCACATAGCCGTATACACACTGGGGAGAAACCCTACAAATGTGATACATGTGGTGCACAATTCTCACAAAATAGTACTTTGAAGAAACATATCCGTATTCACACTGGGGAGAAACCCTACAAATGTGATACATGTGGTGCACAATTCTCAGTGAATAGTCACTTGAAGGCACATATCCGTATCCACACTGGGGACAAACCCTACAAATGTGATACATGTGGTGCACAATTCTCAGAGAATAGTCACTTGAAGGGACATATCCGTATCCACACTGGGGAGAAACCCTACAAATGTGATACATGTGGTGCACAATTCTCACACAATAGTACTTTGAAGACACATTTTCGTATTCACATTGGGGAGAAACCTTACAACTGTGATAGCTGTGGGGCACAGTTTTCCAGGAGTGGTTCGCTAAAGACACATGTAAAGCGCATTCACACCGGCAAACTCCTTCAGATGTGACATTTGTGGACCACTGTTTAAAAACTAGTAGTACTAATAGTGATACTTTATACACACATGCAGTGTTAAGAAAGGAATAACGGAAGGTATAATAGCTATCGTAAGACAAATAACTATTTGGCAATTAAAAATATATGTATGACGCATCACAGAGTTTCTGAGAGCTGTGTCATGTTCAGTCTCAATGTTGCCTTGTCAACCACAGCCGGAATACAACATTGATATAAATGTAGACTTTATATGAGACTCACCGCAGAGTATCATTGTTTCTGTTGCACTGCACAAATTGTCAAGTCATTGCTTATACTTGTATACGACCAGTGCAGGATTTGTTGGTTTTACCAAAATGTGTTATTACTGAATAGTCCTAGTATGAAATTGTCCTATTACAAAAACATCCCATGATAGAAATGTCCTAGTACCGAAATGTCTGTTACCAACTGTTCATGGCCAAATTGACCTTTATTAAACTGTCTGGCTATCATCTGAGCCACTACAGAGTATTATTGTTTCTGTTGGATTGCACAGTTTCTCAAGTCATTGTTTATTCTTGTATATGACCAGGGCAGCACGTAGGGCGTGGCAGTCGCGGCAATCGCCCAGGAACACCACAATATAACTTTTATGCGTGCGTCCACGAAATGCTTCTTGGGTAATTTATTTGGTGTTGAAACGTTTGTAGACGTAACTTGAGTGCTTCATTATGATGCAAACTAGTGTTCAAAAATTTCAGTCAACTGTGGTGCTATCAAAGGCTGTATGTGTCGGAAGTGTCTACAATGAACTGATCAAGTTGCACAAACACATTCGCATTAATAACAACAACTGGTGAGTTGTCTGCTCCAAAACAGCATAGGACATTGAGCCAAGTCGTTGAATGTCCACATGTTTGCCTACAGCATCAAGAGAAAACGTGACAGTGTCTCGCGTGGAACAATACTTACATCTAAGCAGACACCAACTCCTTCTCAGTGAAGGCAACCATTCAAGTGTGACCGTTATGGAGTGAACATTTAACGACTCATCTGGACTTGTGGAAAAAAGTGAAATTGTGGCAAATCGTCTTCTCAGAGTAAAACTTTCAAACTGCACATATAAAGACATTCATAGTGTGGAGAAACCTGTAAATGTTACACCTCTGCACACTTTCTTGTAGTGTGTGACTAAAATCTATTCATGTGCACCGTGACTAAAGAAAACCCTTCAAATATCAGTATTGTAATACATTTGCACCGGCACTTGTGATCAGAATGTTTACATGCTGCAATAATATTGCTAATGTATGGTGAAACGTTACACGCGGGATGTGTATGAAAACATAATAGAACTTGAACTATTATCAACATGCCTGCGAATTTGCACACTCGCATCATTAAGAAGAGATTTGTATGTGACATTTGTGGAAAACATTTTGTAAAAAACAGTGGCTTAACTGTACATGTGTTCAGTCACACTGGGGAGAAACCATTCAAATGTGATATGTGTGGTGCACGATTCTCAGACAACAGTAATTTCAAGAAACATGTCCGTACCCACACTGGGGACAAACCCTACAAATGTTATATATGTGGTGCACAATTCTCACGATCTAGTACTTTGAAGAAACATGTCCGTATCCACACTGGGGAGAAACCCTACAAATGTTATACATGTGGTGCACAATTCTCAGCAAGTGATACTTTGAAGACACATATCCGTACCCACACTGGGGAGAAACCCTACAAATGTTATACATGTGGTGCACAATTCTCAGCAAGTGATACTTTGAAGACACATATCCGTACCCACACTGGGGAGAAACCCTACAAGTGTGATACATGTGGTGCACGATTCTCAGAGAATACTAACTTGAAGAAACATGTCCGTATCCACACCGGGGAGAAACCCTACAAGTGTGATACATGTGGTGCACAATTCTCAGAGAATAGTAACTTGAAGAAACATATCCGTATCCACACCGGGGAGAAAACGTACAAGTGTGATACATGTGGTGTACAATTCTCAGGAAGTAGTGCTTTGAAGACACATTTCCGTATTCACATTGGGGAGAAACCTTACAAATGTGATAGCTGTAGGGCACAGTTTTCCAGGAGTGGTTCACTAAAGACACATGTAAAGCGTATTCACACCGGCAAACTCCTTCAGATGTGACATTCGTGGACCACTGTTTAAAAACTAGTAGTACTAATAGTGATACTTTATACACACATGCAGTGTTAAGAAAGGAATAACGGAAGGTATAATAGCTATCGTAAGACAAATAACTATTTGGCAATTAAAAATATATGTATGACGCATCACAGAGTTTCTGAGAGCTGTGTCATGTTCAGTCTCAATGTTGCCTTGTCAACCACAGCCGGAATACAACATTGATATAAATGTAGACTTTATATGAGACTCACTGCAGAGTATCATTGTTTCTGTTGCACTGCACAAATTGTCAAGTCATTGCTTATACTTGTATACGACCAGTGCAGGATTTGTTGGTTTTACCAAAATGTGTTATTACTGAATAGTCCTAGTATGAAATTGTCCTATTACAAAAACATCCCATAATAGAAATGTCCTAGTACCGAATTGTCTGTTACCAACTGTTCATGGCCAAATTGACCTTTATTAAACTGTCTGGCTATCATCTGAGCCACTACAGAGTATTATTGTTTCTGTTGGATTGCACAGTTTCTCAAGTCATTGTTTATTCTTGTATATGACCAGGGCAGCATGTAGGGCGTGGCAGTCGCGGCAATCGCCCAGGAACACCACAATATAACTTTTATGCGTGCGTCCACGAAATGCTTCTTGGGTAATTTATTTGGTGTTGAAATGTTTTTAGACGTAACTTGAGTGCTTCATTATGATGCAAACTAGTGTTCAAAAATTTCAGTCAACTGTGGTGCTATCAAAGGCTGTGTGTGTCGGAAGTGTCTACAATGAACTGATCAAGTTGCACAAACACATTCGCATTAATAACAACAACTGGTGAGTTGTCTGCTCCAAAACAGCATAGGACATTGAGCCAAGTCGTTGAATGTCCACATGTTTGCCTACAGCATCAAGAGAAAACGTGACAGTGTCTCGCGTGGAACAATACTTACATCTAAGCAGACACCAACTCCCTCTCAGTGAAGGCAACCATTCAAGTGTGACCGTTATGGAGTGAACATTTAACGACTCATCTGGACTTGTGGAAAAAAGTGAAATTGTGGCAAATCGTCTTCTCAGAGTAAAACTTTCAAACTGCACATATAAAGACATTCATAGTGTGGAGAAACCTGTAAATGTTACACCTCTGCACACTTTCTTGTAGTGTGTGACTAAAATCTATTCATGTGCACCGTGACTAAAGAAAACCCTTCAAATATCAGTATTGTAATACATTTGCACCGGCACTTGTGATCAGAATGTTTACATGCTGCAATAATATTGCTAATGTATGGTGAAACGTTACACGCGGGATGTATATGAAAACATAATAGAACTTGAACTATTATCAACATGCCTGCGAATTTGCACACTCGCATCATTAAGAAGAGATTTGTATGTGACATTTGTGGAAAACATTTGGTAAAAAACAGTGGCTTAACTGTACATGTGTTCAGTCACACTGGGGAGAAACCATTCAAATGTGATATGTGTGGTGCACGATTCTCAGACAACAGTAATTTCAAGAAACATGTCCGTACCCACACTGGGGACAAACCCTACAAATGTTATACATGTGGTGCACAATTCTCACGATCTAGTACTTTGAAGAAACATGTCCGTATCCACACTGGGGAGAAACCCTACAAATGTTATACATGTGGTGCACAATTCTCAGCAAGTGATACTTTGAAGACACATATCCGTACCCACACTGGGGAGAAACCCTACAAGTGTGATACATGTGGTGCACGATTCTCAGAGAATACTAACTTGAAGAAACATATCCGTATCCACACAGGGGAGAAACCCTACAAGTGTGATACATGTGGTGCACAATTCTCAGCAAGTGGTACTTTGAAGACACATATCCGTATCCACACCGGGGAGAAACCCTACAAGTGTGATACATGTGGTGCACAATTCTCAGAGAATAGTAACTTGAAGAAACATATCCGTATCCACACCGGGGAGAAAACGTACAAGTGTGATACATGTGGTGTACAATTCTCAGGAAGTAGTGCTTTGAAGACACATTTCCGTATTCACATTGGGGAGAAACCTTACAAATGTGATAGCTGTAGGGCACAGTTTTCCAGGAGTGGTTCACTAAAGACACATGTAAAGCGTATTCACACCGGCAAACTCCTTCAGATGTGACATTCGTGGACCACTGTTTAAAAACTAGTAGTACTAATAGTGATACTTTATACACACATGCAGTGTTAAGAAAGGAATAACGGAAGGTATAATAGCTATCGTAAGACAAATAACTATTTGGCAATTAAAAATATATGTATGACGCATCACAGAGTTTCTGAGAGCTGTGTCATGTTCAGTCTCAATGTTGCCTTGTCAAACACAGCCGGAATACAACATTGATATAAATGTAGACTTTATATGAGACTCACCGCAGAGTATCATTGTTTCTGTTGCACTGCACAAATTGTCAAGTCATTGCTTATACTTGTATACGACCAGTGCAGGATTTGTTGGTTTTACCAAAATGTGTTATTACTGAATAGTCCTAGTATGAAATTGTCCTATTACAAAAACATCCCATGATAGAAATGTCCTTGTACCGAAATGTCTGTTACCAACTGTTCATGGCCAAATTGACCTTTATTAAACTGTCTGGCTATCATCTGAGCCGCTACAGAGTATCATTGTTTCTGTTGGATTGCACAGTTTCTCAAGTCATTGTTTAATCTTGTGTATATGTATGACCTGTGCAGCATGTAGGGCGTGGAAGTCTCGGCAATCCCCACAATATAACTTATGCGTGCGTCCACGAAATGCTTCTTGTGTAATTTATTTGGTGTTGAAACGTTTTTAGACGTAACTTGAGTGCTTCAGTCTGATGCAAACTAGTGTTCTAAATGTACAATATTTGTATTTTGCCCTAAGTTCCTACATCCACTCAGTCACTGGCTTGAGGCCTCCACAGTCTTAAATCCGACGGTGTGTATGACGAAAGATGGTCGTATCCTTTGTTTAACTAAGCTACACTTCTGAATTGCTGTGTTGAATGTGTGTTGTATTTGGCTTCAAGCTTTGTACAACATAGTTGACCACTGTAAGAACGAGTTTGAATAGGTCACTATACTATATTGCAGACCTGCCTACCATTCCGGATTGTCCGGAATCATTCCGGAAAGTCACCTCAAATTACGTTATTACGGCGAGGGATGAAAATATTACGGACTGTCACCATGTTTGCCAATCACTAAAATTTAGTTTCCACTATATTCAACAGGTGGCAGCATATGTATGCAGCATGTTGTGACATGGTTTTTCATTCGCCGAGTCTGGTCGTAATCTAACCAACAGGAAACAACGTTAGGACAAATTGGCATTTCCGCGATCAAACAAAACGAAGTCACGCTGCACGAAATTATGGATGACAGCGAAACGACGCCTCCGCCAACCGGAAAGAAACGTGTAATGCAAAAAATTAGTGAGTGTTGTACTTGTAGTGTTTAGCCAACTGACTGTACTAAGACTAAGTTAGTGTATTTATTGAGGAGTTTAGTCTATCATTGACAGCCTATCATACAGTCACTAGAGTGTAGGCGATGTCGATGACAGTGTGATGTACTACTACTATTGGTTTTGGTCGGTCGCTACCCCACCCCCCCCCTGTCTATCATTTATCATTCTAGAGTTCAGTAAGTTAGATAGAGAGTGTTGGCTGATGTTGGTGATGGGTTTGATCTGTCGCTACCCCCCCCCCCCCCCCCGGTGACAATATCTGACATGGTGGTTTTGCATTACTGACAGGAAGCGTATATTCCTGAAAATCAGTGTGAATGGGAAGATGGATTACTGACAGGAAGTTTCTGGGGTAGGCAGGTCTGATATTGGTAATACTGTTGTCACTATACTATATTGGTAATACTGTTGTCACTATACTATATTGGTAATACAGTTGTCACTATACTATATTGGTAATGCTGTTGTCACTATACTATTTTGGAAATACTGTTGCTAACTGTTGGTTGTTCCGAGGGTTGATGTAACGGAGTCAATAAAATTGGATGCAGCTACAGCTTTTGTCATTGTCAACTCCCAAATTTCCCATCACACTTGGCCCCCAGGCTAAATGTGAATAATTACAAATATACAAACATCCGTATAGGTGCTACACTCACGCGCACACACATACACACAGGCCCCACAATATAGTTTTATGGGGCGCCCACAAAATGTTTTTTTGTTAATTTGGTGTGGAAACATTTTCAATATATTATGGTTTACTATAATTCACCATGATTTACTATGGATGTATCATGTTTTACCATTATAAACTCTAGTACATTTTAGCAGAGATGTGGTGGTTCGAATACATTGAGGGGTGGTTCGCACATTTCTAGTTATTCTGTTAAGCAAGATGACCAGGTGTGATGGGAATTTAGGGAACACAATGACATAAGCTGTGTCTATTTATTGTTCTACGTTACACCCACCCATGGAACAAGACACAGTTAACAGCAGTATTTTCAATACAGTATAGTGACCTTTTAAAACTCCTTCCCATAGTGTCAGTCTCTGGTTTACACAGCATGGACAACACAAATTGTAGTGATTTTCCTTGCAATATTACACCTGTCCAATTGACAGAAATAAAGAGTACACACGACCCACCGTTGGTCATATACACGTATAAACAATGAAAGGACAGATTGTGCAAAGGAAAAGAAACGATAATAATGTGAAATGATACAGCCCAAAGAGGCGGGGAGGGGGGCTGTAGGAGATTGTTTGTTGGAAATTCAGCAGTTCAGTTCGTCTGAATACATATCCCTTGGTATCGTCCTGTCTCAGGGGTGATTGTCAGAGAGAATCCGGGAGGACTGCTTCTGTTCCGGGAGACCGAGAGATACACCAAAAATCCGGACGTATCCCAGATTTCACTGGATAATTGGCACGTATATAGATGCCACATCTAAAAGCAATAATGAAATACAAATGACAAAACAAAAAATCGCTCATTGAATAACAGATTAAAGTGCGCAAGAAAGCTCTCAGTGAGACTTGCCAGGGTGAAACCATTTTTAGTTTCCCAATCCAAATAGTTTTACATAACAATGCAGAGATGATAGATGCCAAAATCCTAAATGTTTCCATTTTGAAGAATTAGCTATTTGTGTTTGGCTTGATGCTTTGTAGAACATAGTCGACCACTGTAAGAACGAGTTTAATAGGTCACTATACTATATTGGTAATACTGTTGTCACTATACTATATTGGTAATACTGTTGTCACTATACTATGTTGGTAATACTGTTGTCACTATACTATGTTGGTAATACTGTTGTCACTATACTATATTGGTAATACTGTTGTCACTATACTATATTGGTAATACTGTTGTCACTAGTAGTAATAGATGTCCCTTACGATCTACGCTGGCGCCCCCCGGAGGAAACCCCATGTTAAGAGATAGGGGTTTTCCTCCAAGACGCTCCAAACGCTTACGCTTGGATTATGCAAATGAGGTCTTTGGAGCGTCTCGGAGGAAGTGCAATTGACCAATCACGAGCGAGCTGGGCATTGTGGGCGTGGTTAGTTATGTAAATGTGCTTGGAAAAGTAGTTCCGACCCCATGTTAAAGGATAGGCCATTTTTATTCCATGTTAAAGCATAGGCCATTTTATCGCAAAGGTATCCGACCACTTTTCGAATTTTTATCCCGTGTTAAAACATAGGCCCTTTTTATCGCAAAGGTATCCGACCACTTTTCGAATTTTAATCCCATGTTAAAGCATAGGCCATTTTTATCGCGAAGGTATGCGACCACTTTTCGAATTTTATCCCATGTTAAAGCATAGGAAATGTTCAACTCCATGTTAAAGCATAGGACATTTTTTTCGTAAAGGTATACGAACACTTTTATGAATAAAATAACATATACCGAACAGCATTTGGACATGTCACACACGAGATTGCTTGACCCGTAGGCCGAGGCTTCGCCAAGGGACCGAGCCTTTATTTGTTTGACTATGACATGTTGAAAATGTAGTGTTATAATAAGGCGTAATGTATAACAAAAGGGTTATGAATTCAAACTTGTGTGTGTGTGTGTGTGTGTATGTGTGGTGGTGGTGGTGGTGGTGTGTGTGTATGTGTGTATGTGTGGTTGTGGTTGTGGTGGTGGTGGTGGTGTGTGTGTATGTGTGGTGGTGGTGTGTGTGGTGGTGTGTGTGTGTGTGTGTGTGTGTGTGTGTGTGTGTGTGTGTGTGTGTGTGTGTGTGTGTGTGTGTGTGTGTGTGTGTGTGTGTGTGTGTGTGAGCTATCTGTGTACTATTTTGGTCAAACTGTTTGTCATGTAACAGTATTTGTCATACGAGATACTGTACTTACCAACGGTCACAGTTGAAAGTCTGCATACAAACTGGTTCCAAACTGGTGTCAAACTATTTTGAAGAGGTATTCCTTGTTCAAGGCTCATCTACATGTATGTCTGATCTGTTCCTAGAGAACAACAATACTGTTTCAGCATTTTATCATGCTGGTGTTCTTAATCTATACGTGTGTACGTATATACGTATGTGTATAATTGCGTTCAACATTGTTATTAAATAAATAAACACGCTATGTGCGATGCACAATGACGACTCGAGCGTCTTGACGCCAAAGAGCATATATCAATACAAGACGGTGCAGTGCTCGATATCTACATTGCTCGAGGAAAGTGAAGCGTCATGTTAGAACAATAGACTAGTGTATTAGCTATTGTTTGTAATAACTATATTGAACACCGGTATAAATCAATATAATTCAAACAAAATTGATAACGAATGCTCTGTATGTTCGAAGAACAGTAGACTAGTGTTGTCATTATTATATTAGATTGATACACGGATTCCGTAATTGGGTCTAGCTGGCGAAAACGATGACTGTTAATTCCTTGGCTCGCCGTTTTACTATTACATCAGACATAAGTGGTTAACGTATCTGTACTGAACTACACACATACATAAGTGGTTAACGTCTCTGTACTGAACTACACACACACACACACACACACACACACACACACACACACACACACACACACACACACACACACACACACATACATAAGTGGTTTGTTTGTCGCAAGCACGCGCACCCTGTATGACATCATGGTACGTGCAGTAATTTTGTACACGAGGTGAGTTGTTCAAGCAGATAGTGCTTTGGTTAGACCTTGTATTGAACTTGCGCTTATGTAATGTAATCCCTTCATATGACGTCAATTAAATAAGTAATTGCGCATGCACAATAGTGGCTATTCTTATATGTCGTAGATTGTCGACCTTTTGGTTAGGTGTAGGCCTCTCCATACATTTACAACTTTAACATAGGTTCAAACCCGATAAAGCATAGCCATAGGTATAGGCATAGAGGCTAAAGGCTATCTGGCCTACAGCGCATAACCACGGACAAACAACTTACAAACACTGACAAACAACTTACAAACACTGATATACAACTCAAAAACACTGACATACTATACCGAGTGAAAAATTTCCCTGTAAACCGGTATAAACTGGTATAAATCAAGCCTCAAGGCTCTGTGTTGAAAAAACAAAACAGGTAGTCCTTTGGTTAGACCTTGTATTGAACTTGTGTGTTTTGTAATGTAATCCCTTTAACATAGGTCCAAACCCGATAAAGCATAGCCATAGCCGGTATAGGCATAGAGGCTAAAGGCTATCTGGCCTATAGCACATAACCACTGACAAACAACTTACAAACACTGACAAGCAACTCACAAACACGAATATACAACTCAAAAACACTGACATACTATAGCGAGTGAAAAATTTCCCCCGTTAACTGATATGAACTAGTATGAACCGGTATAAATCAAGCCTCAAGGTTCTGTGTTGAAAAATCATCCGTGTATTTGTCCGGTGTTAAGGCATAGGAAATTATACGAACTTATCTGCTAAAACATTCAAACTACCAGCTATCTGTGTATTATTTTGGTCAAACTGGTTGTCATGTAACAGTATTTGTCAGAATATCATAGTACTTACCCAACTTTTCTTCTTATGTCAATATAGCTAATACTCTTTTGTGAGAATGTGGTTGGCTCTGAAAAGAGCCGTTTAAACAACATCATCACGTATAGGCGATAAGAAGTATCGGAGACGAAGGAGGGAGATCACGGAGTTTACATCTATAAGGTTCTGAAGCAGATCCAACCCCAGCATCACCGGTTCCATACCTTTGACGAAGGAGGGAGAGTATCGTGTATCGTCTCTTGTTGTAGAACCTCATCAAGAGCCCCATGTGTACAGGTGATAAGAAGCACCGGAGACGAAGGAGGGAGAGGTCGAATTTGTGTATCGTCTCTTGTTGTCGAAATTCATTAATGATCCTTCAGCAACAAAGAGACAACCGATCCCAACAGCCATCGGGACACCCTCGGTACCGACTACCACTACGACACACCACTGATACTGCACTTTGCCTGTACGAAATTTCTTTTTATAGCAGTTCGATAGAGCATACAGATCACGTGGGTGTGCCGGAACGAGGTGCCGGAACGATATTTGTAACTTTGTTATACACACGAAAGAACATAACGGTCACGTGTGCGTGCCGAAAGAACACCGACTTCAGAGGACAAACTACACATGCGCAGATGATAGATTAGAAAAGTCAAACACGGACTGATGAGTAGAATGTACACATTCGAGTGACGTTTGTTGTAAGATAAAACCTGTGTGTTTGATTTCTTCTTCAGTTTGTATAGACGCAAGAAGTGAAATACGGCTTCAAAGACAACAACGAAAGGTGGTAGATCGGACAGTGGACAAGAACCACTGGCAACGAAGGAGGGAGATCGATAAATACGTTAGTAGTAAGGGGTCAAAGGCAGTGATGAGATATACTACCACACAGTAGGCTCTCTACAAGGGGGAATCTAGAAACAAAATGCCTCTTTTCAGAGCCAACCCTATTTTCACAAAAGAGAATAACGCTAAACGAATTCGGATAAGTATGTCTGTGTATTATTCAGTACAGATGTTGGTATATGCGCGAGCCACGCTGTCAACTCACTACTAGCGATCTTGTTCTCAAAGAACATATATCAATACAAGTCAGTGCAGTGCTCGCTATCTACATTGTTCGAGGAAAGTGAAGCGTTATGTTAGAACAGTACAGACACATAATAACCTCCCAGATAAGATGTACCAGTATCTATATAGTTTACCGTATCAAGGGTGAAGTGTACACATAGACATTAGAACGTTTTTATCCTTTTTCGTAACATAGTATTTAAATTCGTGCTTCTTCGGTAAAACCTTCGAAACCGACTTCTGTCGTAAAACAAATAACCTGGATGGGTAACCGAAAATGAACTCATAGATTCATACATAGATACATACATAGAGATATACCTAGATACATACACGTGGTACGAAACACACAACACTCACATGAACTCAGACCAACTAGATGGTGAAAGACTATTTGCGTGTTTTGTTAGACGCAGGTGTGAAGCTATCCGACGTGTCAGTCGAACAGTTGTGTAATATCAATACTTGGTTGCAAGACTCCGTTTCGAAACAGTGGCGATGGAACTTCTGGCGACAGCACAGATATGTTAACCACCACGAGACAAGAGACGAGACTAGGCCCGAGATATGTCACGAGACTTCGGATGACACATCACACGAGACTACGGATGTCACAGCACACAAGATTACGGATGACACATCACACGTTATGACACGAGACTATGACCGAGATGTGTCACGAGACTTCGGATGATACGAGACAAGAGACGAGACTATGACCGAGATGTGTCACGAGACTTCGGATGACACATCACACGAGAGTACCGACGAGACAAGAGCTGCCGCGAGACTACGGATGACACACCACACGAGACTATGACCGAGATATGTCACGAGACTTCGGATGACACATCACACGAGAGTACGGTTCGACGTGTTATCGCGTAAAATCCCTCCGTTTTCAGGAAAATAGACGTGTTATCGTGTAAAATCCCTCCGTTTTCAGGAAAATAGACGTGTTATCGCACCCCATCTCCTCCGTTTTCAGGAAAATAGACGTGTTATCGCGTCAAATCCCTCCGTTTTCAGGAAAATAGACGTGTTATCGCGTGGGATTTGCTTCAACACTCACTCACTCACTCACCCTTCGTGTCTGTTCACTCACTCACTCACTCACGCACTCACTCACGCCGACCCATCGTCGTTTTCTAACATTTTATCTTTTCAATATGTTCCCGTGGTAACATTTTCGTAACTTTCTGACAATTCGACTGGTTATCGCGTGACATCTCACCTCTTTCTGACAACTCGACGGGTTATCGCGTACAGCTCACCTCTTTCTGACAATTCGACGTGTTATTGAAACACTTCCGACGTAGCGTCCCTAGTATAGGCTGCCGTAGCAAACGAATTTGAAAACTGCTATGAGCGAAACACTAAACTATATACACTAGTTTTCGGCGTCATCTCATTTGCATATCCAATCAGACCGAACGCACATCACGTGACTTCCCTTAACACAAAAACTGTGCACGTCCATGAGAGAGGCGACATTCGACGCCACATGTTATGTCTGTGTGTAGTTCACTACAGACGTTAGCTGGTAATGTCTGTGTGTAGTTCAGTAGAGACGCTAGCCAGTGATGTATCTGTGTAGTTCAGCACGGAGACTTTAGCCTGTTATATATATATATATGTGTAACAAACTTGCAGGATTCTGTGACAAACGAAACACCAAACACTTAGATCAGCGTGTGACAAGAATCAAAGTTGTCGGATAAAGAAAACACCAAACACTTATTAGGTTTCGGCGTCATCTCATTTGCATAATCAATCAGACCGAACGTGCATCACGTGACTTCCCTTAACACAAATACTGTGCACGTCCATGAGAGAGGCGACATTCTGAATTGCCTGAAAGCGGTGAGATGTCCCGTGATAACACGTCTATTTTCCTGAAAACGGAGGGATTTGACGCGATAACACGTCTATTTGCTTTGCGTTGCTTCGTTTTGAAGCAAATCTCACGCGATAACACGCCTATTTTCCTGAAAAAGGAAGGATTTGATGCGATAACACGTCTATTTTCCTGAAAAGGAAAGGAATTGATGCGATAACACGTCTATTTTCCTGAAAAGGAAAGGAATTGACGCGATAACCCGTCTATTTTCCTGAAAAAAGGAGGGCTTTGACGCGATAACACGTCTATTCTGATGTCCCATCCGTAGTCTCGTGACACATCTCGGCCGGATAGCTTCACACCTGCGTCTAACAAAACACTCAAACAGTCTTTCACCGTCTAGTTGGTTTGAGTTCATGTGCGTGTTATGTGTTTCGTACCACGTGTATGTATCTATGAGTTCATTTTCGGTTAACCGTGCCAGGTTATTTGTTTTACGACCGAAGCTAATTTGACAGGTTTTAACGAAGAAGCACGAATTTAAATACTATAGTCCGAAAAAAGATAAAAACGTTCTAATGGACATTTGTACACTTGGCCCTTAATACGGTAAACTATATAAATACTGGTACATCTTATCTGGGAGGTTATTGTGTGTCTGTACTGTTCTAACATAACGCTTCACTATCATGACGCTTCACTTTCCTCGAACAATATAGATAGCGAGCACTGCGCCGTCTTTTATTGCTATATTATTTTTAATATCAAGACGATCGAATCGTCATTGTGCATCGCACATAGCGTGTTTATTTAAATAGATGAGGCTTGAACAGGGAATACCCCTTCAAAACAGTTTACAAACAGGATACCCACTGTGACCGTTGGTAAGTACAATGATATTCTGACAAATACTGTTACACGACAAACAGTTTGACCAAAATATTACACAGATAGCTGGTAGTTTGAATGTTTTAGCTGATAAGTTCGTATAATTTACTATGCCTTAACACGGGACAAATACACGGATGCTTTTTCAGCACAGAACCTTTTTATACCGGTTTATACCGGTTAACAGGGACATTTTTCACTCGCTATAGCATGTCAGTGTTTTTGAGTTGTATATCAGTGTTTGTAATGTGTTTGTCGGTGGTTATGAGCTGTTTGTCAGTGTTTGTAAGTTGTTTGTCAGTGGTTATGAACCGTAGGTCAGATAGCCTTTAGCCCCTATGCGTGTATGCTTTACCAGGTTTGGATCTATGATTTTGGCCCTATGTAAATGTTTAGGTTAGGAGAGCCCTACACCTAATCAAATGGTCCACAACCTATGGGACATAAGAATATGTACTATTGCGCATGCGCGATTACTTATTTAATTGACGTCACATGAAGGGATTACATTACATACGCGCAAGTTCAATACAAGGTCTAACCAAAGTACTATCTGCTTGAACAACTCACCTCGCGTACAAAATTACAAAATTACTGCGCATAGCAGTTTGATGACGTCACTGATCATGACGTCACTGCATCATGACGTCACATGAAGGGATTACATTATATACGCGCAAGATCAATACAAAGTCTAACCAAAGCACTACCTGATTGATCAACTCACCTCGCGTACAAAATTACAGCGCGTGCCATGACGTCATACAGGGTGCGCGTGCTTGCGACAAACAAACGTGTCCAGATACGTCTCGAGTACGGGTTTTTTGTAACAGACACCAAAGGGCTAATTCCAAAATGGTCACTCTTTTCGAAAAACGAGGCTATAGGCTCTGATATAACATAGTCCTACATGTAATCTACATTTCGTATACATTACTTCAGACAAAACGGTCTCCGCTGAATTTATAATCCTTTTGTTATACATTACGCCTTATTATAACACCACATTTTCGACATGTCATAGTCAAACAAATAAAGGCTCGGTCCCTTGGCGGAGCCTGGACCTACGGGTCAAGTAATCTCGTGTGTGACGTATTCAAATGCTGTTCGGTATATGTTATTTTATTCAAAGTGTTCGTATACCTTTACGATAAAAATGTCCTATGCTTTAACATGGGGTGAAAATTCCCTATGCTTTAACATGGGATAAAATTCGAAAAGTGGTCGCATACCTTTGCAATAAAATGGCCTATGCTTTAACATGGGTAAAAATTCCCTATGGTTTAACATGGGATAACAATTCCAAAAAGTGGTCGGATACCTTTGCGATAATAGAGCCTATGCTTTAACATGGGATAAAAATGGCCTATGGTTTAACATGGGATAAAAACGGCCTATCCTTTAACATGGGGTCGGAACTACTTTTCCAAGCACATTGGCATAACTAACCACGCCCACAATGCCTAGTTCGCTCGTGATTGGTCAATTGCACTCCCTCCGAGACGCTCCAAAGACCTCATTTGCATAATTGGCGGGAAAGGGTTTGGAGCGTCTTGGAGGAAAAGTCCTATCTCTTAACATGGGTTTCCTCCGGAACAACTCAAGTTGCCTACGCTACACCACCTCTATTACTACTCATGTGGCCGCCAGATTTTCGGCGGTGTGAGACCATGAGCAAAGTCAATTAAAACGTACGTTTGATTGACTTGATAGTGACACCTACCCTTTAAATACACAATTATGATTTCTAATCGTTTCACAAATCTTGCTCACACCCGCTAACGGTCATCTGCGTATCGGATTGATTTATCTATGCCGATCGCATACCACGCCACCCTCGGCCCGAGGGCGGATCTGAGCGGCTGGGAAGCGGCACCCGTCGGCACACGACAGCCGCCTGCCAGCCGCTGTTGATCCAGTGACAAATCCGTTAATCATTTATCAGCAGTCGGGCCTCCCTCTGCTGGAGCACTGAGATAGTGACATTTGGGGTCAATACAGAGTTGGTTTTCCCATTGCGACAATGTTAACGTTTTGCTTGATTATAAGAAAATGTGACCTGTAAAATGTCTTAAACTTCTCACCTGCTATTATCATCATCTCATTGACATGCTGATAGATTTTAACAAAAATTGCTACTTCTCGCTTTCGTAAAATGCATGTATGTGAGACACCCGTTAATATTTACAAATGCCGGTAAGCATTACTCCACAAACAGGTCACCCAGGCAAATTGCTGCCAAATACCCTCCGCTTACTCAAATCATCTAGAAATCCACCATTTTACAGTTGACACCTGATACAATCACACATGAAAATATGCATACGCAAATGCACATATATCGTATATTGCACGCATGACATAATTGTTTTCATCAAATACATTATTTGGAGATTTTACATCATATAACATTAGAGGGACCTACTCCGATTATGAAAGTCACATCTAGATTAAATAGACTATATGCGATGCCCATATTGCTACTATGTAATGTCAAGCTGCATTTATTTAGCCTCGAAATGTAAATATGTGATATTGGAATAATTGTTAATAGTTGCTACATCAAATATAATTAAAACATTTGGAGATTAAAGGGAATAAAAACAAGGCATTAGCTAAAATCCGTTTTCCATGTGTACACAAAGATTAACATTGTATGTAACAATTGACAACATTTAAAAAATACAGAAAAATACGTGTGTAGACAAAATTCTATTTTAAACCCGTCTGTGTAGAGATTCCCGCAGAAAGTTGAAATTTAATGAGCTAGGCGATCACGTGGTATCGTGACGTCAAAGATGACTCTCGGCTTTGTTGACATCTATGCATCGCCATTGTTGTTCTCTCCATTCTCTTGTAACATCATGGCTAGTGGGAGTTTCCCAGAGTTTCAAGTGAAATCATACGATTTTGAGCCACTAGCGGGAACGGTTACAGCGGATGATTCGTCTGATTCCGCTCTTTCCGAGCATTTCAGCGACGGTAGCGAAGAAGATGATGCGGAGTCGGACAGTCACAATGTGAATGTTCGCTCAGGCAACACCGACTGGTAAGCTGCAACTTCATTATAATGACACATATGGTGTGAAAACTTCGACAACAACACTGATATCGTTTTAGTACGACGTTATATTATAAAATGCGGTGTCAAAGCTGTACAGAGAGTTAGCTAGAGGTTGTAGCTAAGTAGGTCATCGGACGAAGTAATTGTAAACAGACTTGTCAATGTCAAAGACAAACTTCACAAAGTTACGAACCGTCGAACGTCGTAAGCATGGTTGTCTGGTTTATGCGGATCGAGTTTAGGACGTTATAGCTACTTACGATATCACCCCTCTGGAGAAAACCCACACTTTTAGATAGGACAGTTGTTCGCGAGATGATCATAATATGATTGTCATTTATGTGGAACAATGATTTGTATTACTCTGAGTCTGACACACAACAGTATAGCTACTATATAATCAAAATAAACTAAAATAAACATTAAAACAACATGCAGAACAATTGAATAATTATGGTAATGGGTTATAGCCTGAAGGGTTATGTCCTAGACCTAGGGGTTTAGTGTAACCCTAGGGTCTTATATGTGAGATGTTACCAGTGGGTATGTATGTGCCCTACGACTATGTCCATAAAAATCATAAGGACATAGCATTTTTAATCACAGTTTTGTGTGACATATTTATTACAAATTCATCAAGCAAGTTTTAGAACACAATTTTACTGGGTTAAATCATTACAAATTCATCAAGCAAGTTTCATAACACAGTGTTACTGGGATGAATCATTCCAAATGTAGGTAACTGTGTAGACCTGGTAACAACCAGACAGCAGCACACAATGTGAATCACCACACAGTGCACAGACAATGGTTATAAGCCAAACAACACCCATGGGAATATTTCCCCTGCAGGCAGATGAGAATATGGCTTCTGCAAATACCTGCCCATTGATAAACAAGTTATCTAGTCCATTTTGTTGATTACTTTACCTATGACATGCTAATAAATAGCTTAGCTTCACATCTACAGACCAATTATCTTTACAGGGCAACTTCCCATCTCTTTAGGTGATAATTGTAAACATCTTGTCCACCACATAAGCTTACCTCCCAATTAGGGAGATTAACCCCAGCATATAAACCTTCATCAACTGTCATTAATTGCAATTGACATAAGACAGGGTTCGCACAATCTTGAAAAGACCTTGAATTTGAAAGTCTCATGAAAAAGCCTTAAATTTTAAAAAAGGCCTTGAAAATTGATCAAATGTCCTGAAAAGCCCTTTAATTTTGCCTCAATAAATTTTCCCAAAGCTGGAATCGGAATTACATCAATGTTTATATTTAAAATGTTTTGAAATTCAAAATGCAAGACATGAAAATGAATGAAACATGGAAGTCAATCTTTCGCCTTATATATATATATATATATTTATTATAAATTCGGAGTTTCTTCCCGTAACACACTTGGCTATTTCTGTTTTGCTATAATCTCACTAGGTTGACTGTCGGCTCGCCACTTGCTATTGACCGCCATTTTCATTGACACATTTCGCCAGTTCGATGTGTATTGTGTTTGACTAGGCATGCATGCAGTTGACAAATAATGGGAAAGAGCTTATTCAATTTGAAGTAGTTGACCCAGTAGGGGTGGGCGAGAGAATGGAAAGACGATCCTCACAAAGCGAACTGTTTTGCGTGTCGGAAGACCATTGATTTGGGAAAGATGGTAGAAAATGCATTGAAATTGCACATGAAGAGCTGGAAACACAAATCAAACAATTAAATGTTGGGTTTATCGAGCATGCATCTCTTCATCACTACAAGTACATCGACGAGTAACAAATTAAAAATTGATCCTAAAAGCAAAACATTGGCAAGTGATGCATCAGCAGATTTGACAACACCATGCGATATGGCAGTGCCTGTTGATATAATATATGTATATATACACACACATATATATATATATATATATAATAGTGAATATGATATCGTTTTTGGCCTTCAAAATTGAATTTCTGACACTTGAAATGGTCCTAAAAGGCCTTAAAATTTGTTTGCTGAAAATATGTATGAACCCTGTAAGAGTCAACAGTAGAACACAGGCTTATATGCATCAACTCCAAAATTCCTTTACTACTTCATGAGTATTTTGGTTGTTTATTTGATGCGTATATCTATGTACCTGTTATCATAAATATATGTTTATAAGTTGCTGTAAACTGATGTGGGTAGTGCCAGTAACCCAACATATAATAAAAAAAATCATTTTTTAAAAAGCAAACATAATATTGCGTATGGCCACATTAGACTTGAACATTGTGTTATTTAAAAAAAAAAGCAACTGTTATTCTGGAGTTATGTCTTGTTACAGGTGTTCATGCGGCAACTGTCGGATTATGCCGACAGAATATGAAAGCATATCTTGTCAAGAAATCTGTGCAGTTGCCAATAAAACTGGCAATGCACAGATTAAATGCATCACAGAACATGATGGGTTTGCCCCAAATTTCCTCAACCACCATGTTGTGGAGTTGGCAGTGTTTGAGTTTAACGGTACTGATGGCCCACTTGACGACAACGATGAAATACACAAGTATCACGATAAGGTATAAAGCCAGAAAAAAAAATGTGGTGTAATTCAATTCAACCTTTCCCTCGTACATCTGTACTTAGGTTATACATGATAAAAATGCCAGAACTAAAATGGAAATTGGCCAATTAAAAATATACTGTCCTTGAAATTTTTAAAACCTTAAAAGTATCCACTACACAGTGTATCCTGAAACATGGTGATTACATCACTGATGTAATCGATGATGATTAATGTTATCATGTACATCAGTACAAATCAATAGGTAATCTAATGCCATTGTTTTACAGCATCTACAGACATGTTGCGTATCGACGATTTGTCATGTGGATATGGCATCGCCTAGGACGCTACAACCGGAAGATTCTGCCATCGTGTGTTGTCAATGCAATTCGCACTGCATTTCCATCTGCAATCTACGTCGGATTTCGGTATGCACGGCCATGAATGGGGACTACTGGTATCGGGAACGATGTCTGTCTATCAGGACTTGCTTTGGGACATGCTGGTAGGATGCTGTTAGTGGGGGTGGTGCTACGATGCCAGTGTGTGCAGCGGCTTCTAGTGCCTTGCTGTAGCTGGGGAACTCCAGGCGACGTTTCTTGACAGCGTCCATAAGCTTTATGACGTACTCTGTAATAAATACAATGCTATTATTATACCATATGACTGCGATTTCACTCAGTTGTTTCACCCTGACAGCAAACGAATAATTATCCCCAATTAATGTTCATCTGTAATCATAAATATATATTCACAGCGTGCATGATTAATGGAAGGTGCATTTGTTTACCTGACCAAAATAAATTGCAATCCTTTGATACCTCAAACTGCACACATCATTGAAAATCTAAAAACATCCAACAACACCCCTTTATTTATGCTCCAAAAAACACCAACCTCCCTTTCATTATCTATTCAAACAGTTCACACACATCATGCACCCCGCACCTACAAGCCTGAAATATACATCTGTTGAAATTTACATGGTCTTATTTTATTTAAAAAATATAGTGCAGGTCCAACGTAATCATACCTTAAAACATCCAATTGCACAAGGGAAGCTGTGAACTCACCATAAATAACCTTCTCCTTGACAGGCTTCACGACTGCTTCTTGTCCCTTCTTCGACTTTGGGTAAACCACCTTCCACTGCAATTTCCCTTCTGCCTGGGTTCTGGCCTGTGGGCGGTCCGCATTCTCATTGTAGTGCAGAATGGCCAGACATATCCTATATAGCATCATATGTAAACCAGTGAGCAGTCTAGTGATTGAACAATAATGAAGGTGTACAAGATGTCACCTACTGTGTATTGCCATTAATATAAATACATTTGTAAATTGTAATTTCAAGACAATTTCATTACAAAAACCTAAAATATGGA